>PVJI01014550.1:0-43815 GCA_004026765.1 Micronycteris hirsuta
GTCTGGGGCCTTACAGAACCTCAGCTGTCATTCCTTCCTTAGTTTATTACCAAATTTCTAAAATATTACATTCTTTATTATATCCAAATTCACTTTATTGCACTTGACAATACAGATAATCACATACCATATGCTCTAATGTTTTGAAACCAATGCATGTTGACAGCGGTTTTTATTCATGATGCCTAATTCCATCCTGGGCTCACAACGAGCGCTCTGAGCACCCGGCCTCATGTTAAGACTTTTGCCTAATGACAGATGAACAATACAGCAAGTTTCTGAGACACAGTCCATCCCCTGCCATTCTCCATTTACAATGGGGAAAATGTACCTGCACTGAAAAGATGGATTTCTCGGAGAGAAGGAGAAAAAACCCTACCGCCACCCACCCACCGATCCCAGAGGGTTTATAATGATGTGTTATTGTTCCGCGCTTATGAAAATTGATATTGAAAAGAGGGATTGGTCATGTGCCAAGAAGCAAGGCAACTAATCACAGCAGCCCACGCTGCTGGCCCCCAAGCGCTGGAGGCGCAAATGCCCAAAGCTCTCATTAGGAGTCTCTCTTGTTTTGACTCTTGTTCTGCTACAAGCAAATATTTGTCACTTGTCTACCTTGGTGAGACCCTCCCTCTCTCTTGTCCCCCGCCCTCCTCCCCTGGGCATCCCTTCTGTTCCCAATTAGCCTCGAGCTTTCTTGGCAAAATGAACACAGTTGGGGATGAGTCCGACCCCCAGTGTCCTGGCCTTTCTGCCCAGGAGGTGCCAGGACGGCGGGAACGATCTTCGAAGCTCCTTCGGCAGAGCCCCATGTTCTACGGTGGCTGAAGCAAAGGGTAGATAATTTGAGGATGATCCTCCGGCTTTGCCGAGGGGCCCGGAACAAACGATGCCATTTCACGCGTCCCCTAACTAAGAGCTTTCGCTAGCTTCGGAGAAGCACTCAAACAACTGTAAACCCATTAGATCATGTCAGACGTGGTGGGGAAGAGCTTGGGCTGTCACCAGCCAGAGAATCAACTCAGATTTATAGATCCTTAAAGCTTTAATATATAGATATCTGTCTTCCCCCTGCAGACAGACAAGGGGACCAGGGTGGCGGTGGAGGGAGGAAGGCACAGCCCACCGCTCGGCTGCAGACAGATTGGAGTTTCACAATCATTCTCCGGGATAATGAGATTTCTCAACAAGGGGAGGAGGGGCGAGAAAGGAAGGCAGGCCGGGCCTCTTACTTTGCTGAACGCTTGGCTATTTTTCCAAAGCTTTGCTGGGGAGTAGCAGGGGTGGGGGTGGGGGTGGGTAGTGGAGAGATGTCATCAGCAACAATACCTCTGGAGTGCCCAGCGGCCAAGGCAGGGTCCAGAGTCGGATGGGGCAGAAACAGCCACCCACAAAAGAGGCATCTCACTCCGCATAACTACTGTGCTCCTGAACAGCTTGAGTTATAACTCTTTTTCATACACAAAACTGGCTTTCCCTTTGGGTGGACATCAGGACTCCAAGAAAGGCTTTTTCTTTATTTCTTAATCATCTTTAGCAGGCAGGGGCTCCTCCCACCCTCTCACAGGACTTGAGCTGCTATTTCTTCATTTTTTGTTTTGTTCTTTCCCTTGCTTGCCTAGCACGTATCAAGGAGGGAGTAACTAACTGGTCACTATGCCAGTTTCCCCTAGAGAGACCAGAGCTAAAACACAACTTCATGAAGAACCCTCCTGAGATATCAGCGGGTGGTCTCTCTGGGTCTGGAGATGAGACGGTTTGGGCATTTCCTGATTCAGCGAGACCCACTTGTGAGGTGTACAGGGACCACGGACGCTGGTCCCGGTATCACTGCCCCGTCACTTCTGTCCTTGTTTGACACTGTTTCCCATGAATGAGCTGCCTTGCAGGGGACGGCACAGGCCAGACGGACAGAACTCCACTCCTGCCGCGATTCTTTTTTGAAACAAAACGCAACACTTCTGTGTCTCTGAAGGCTCGGGGAGGGTTCTGCCTTGCTCATCCCCAAGACAGATGAACCAGCAGCTCTGCGGCACTTGGCAGAGAGAGAAGCCAGGAGCTGAGACAGGACCCACGCTCGGAGCGAGGTCCTGGCTCCACCCACTGCCGCCCATCGCTGCTGTGCCTGTAACACCGGGCCCTACACCACGCACCCAGCCTCCCCTTCCAGGAGGGCGCCCTCCCAGGGCAGGTTGGGATGGCCCCTGGAGGGTCTGCAGGGAGTGGGCGGTGGCCCAGAATAGCATTCTTTACCAGGGACCTGTGGATTGGCTTAGCCCAGGGCCACCGGCCCCACGTCCCTTCCCTTTGAAGGAGGACATTCCTATCCAACAACTGTGCAGCAGACTCACAAGGGCCTGGCCTTCCGGTTCTTTGCTCCTGGTTTTCTGCCAGCCAGGAGGTATAACGGAGCTGCTTATTTCATTTCATGGGCTTGTAAAGGGACATAACCAAACCATGATGTGGAGAGAAGCTGTCAGTGGCGGAGGCCTCGGCGCAGGCTGGGGAGAGGCCAGGGGTGCAGTGACACCTTGGCCACGTGCTCTTCCTGAGTCTGGGCCGCACTGCTGGGCCCAGACGGCCCTAGGAGGGCTGGGGAGCACAGGTGGGCTTCCAGCCTGGGGCCAAAGGGTCCCAGCCCGCTGCAGCAGAGGCAGAGCCGCCTCCCAGCTTCTTTCCCTCCAGGACGAGCCACGTTCCTTTCCAACCTGCCTGCTTCTCCTTATCGGGTCCCTGTCATTATCGTCACAACCACCACCATTTGTCCAGTATACGAGTCTCACTGACCCTTTTCATGTGCGTTGTCTCTGCTTCCAATCTGCCCGAAGGCGAGTAACGGCGTCTCAGTTTGATAAATACGCAGTCCAGGGTTCAGCCAGGCGAGGTCACTTGCCAAGGCCTCTCTTCATGAGGAGCTGAGCTGGGGGACAAGCTCAGGTCCATCTGACCCTAATGTCTGGCCCTTCCTGTCCATCGGCCCCGGGAAGGGCAACCAGAATAAACGGAAGGTTTAGTGCTGACATAGCCCTGGACAGGCTGCCGCACGGCGGAGGCTAAACGACTGCTCAGTTGTCCTTGCTGAGAGGTTCGGTGGCCTGGGAGGCTGAGGGTCTGCAGCGGTGGGGGACTGACCCCAGCACCACCCTCACAGGTGGTGTCACCTCGCGTGACTCCTGTGACCGCTACAGGCTCAGCTTCCTCATCGAGACCTGAGATTTCAGTCTGCATTGTTCATTCCCTAGGCCTACAACTTGCACGCCATAAAATTTGTCAAGTAAATGGATTTGAAAAATGAAAATCCAAGTAACAGTCTCCCCTCCCCATTTTATCAATGAGATAACACAGAACACTTTGCACAGAGCAGGACACAGCCCCAGGGATCAATAAACAGAAGATCCTGCTTGTTATTATTTTTAAAAAGATTTTATTTATTTACTTTTAGAGGGGAAGAGAGGGAGAGAAACATCAATGTGTGGTTGCCTCTTGTGTGCCCCCTATTGGGGACCCAGCCTGCAACCCAGGCATGTGCCCTGACTGGGAATCGAACGGGAGACCCTCTGGTTTGCAGGCTGGCCCTCAATCCACGGAGCCATGGCACTTCCTTGTTATCATTAATACTACTATTATATTCTTGCATTATAATACTCTGCTTCACAAGCTTATTAATAAGGATCAATGCATTCGTGAAGCACAAATGTAAGCTGGGATTTTTACAATAATAGTAACCACTGCTGAGCAGGAAGGGCAGACGCTGACCAGTGGTCAGGGTTAGCAGAGTAGAGGCCAGCCCGAGAGGCGTCCCGGAGGCTGCCCAGGTGTTTCTGCAGGGCGTGTGCATTCAGGGCCGGGCAGGGGGAGCTCCTGCCCCAGCTCTGGCCCCGGTCTCCGTGCCCATCTGGGATCCTCGGGCTGGGTTTCCGGGCACGTCCACACTTGCACGACAATTCCGGTGAGAATGCCTCCTGTTACTATTGCACAGGTCACCGAACACCCGTAAGTTACAGCCACCTCAGCCAGCTCTCTGCTCAGCACAGTTAAAAATAGCGTTTACAACAGAAACCTAAACCCAGACTCCTCTAAATCAGGGCGGCGGGGGAGCAGGTGCTACCCACTGTGGCGCCATGCTGACGTGCAGGGGCGGCAGCCTCCGTGGCAGAAACGCCGGCTCTGGGGCAGTGGGGCCCTGTGCTCAGAGGGTGCTGCGTTCCCGCTGAAGTGCCAGCCCCCTCTGATGCAGGCACTGTTGGGTCAGCACCCGCTTATGTACCAGGAGTGACCCGAGGCTGAATCAGCCATGCTTCTAGGTGACAAAACGAACACGCACAGAATAACTCTAGCTCAGGACAGATTTCCTCAAGGAAAAAGATAAACACATTGGTCTTTTCAAAGGCAGCTCCTCAGAAGCCAGAGTTCCAAGACTGGGCCTCCCCGAGACTGGTAGCCAGCCTTGGGCTCCAGAGCTCTGCAAAGTCCTCTAAGCCCAGAGGCTTCTATGGCAAGTCCTCACTCTTGTCCAGGTTGCTGGTGCCAAATACCATTTTGCTTAGTAATCCCAATATTTCCGGAACAGGGTGAAGCACAAAATAATCCTCACAGTTAAGACTCACTGGGACCTAAATAACTTTGCTGATTAAGCCTCCACATCCTGATGCGAACCTGTGACAGTCCTCGGCAATGCCAGACCCTCCACCGCTTCCCAGCAAGCCCAGGCGTGAGGGCCCGACTCTACCGCGCACACTCACCAGGGTCACCTGCCCCGCACTGGCTGTGAGCCACTGGCTTACGCTGCGGAATAGCTGATTGGCTTTTTGGTTCCCTGCCGCACACGCCAAAGCACCCATTCATTGTCCTAATTATACAGCACCCTTCTTTGGGACTCTGGAAAATAAGGGCAGTGGAGGACAGGCTGCGGTGACATGGGGGGAAATGGGCACTGGCAGAGAGAGGACTTGGGACCCTCTCCTGCTTTCGGGGGGCTAGAGGCACATGGTCGCCTTCCCTTTCGGTGTACGCCGCTGACCCGCCCAGCTGGAGGAAGAAAAAGAACCAACGAGTGTCTGGCTTTGCTCTTGATGTGCCCTTATGATAATTACTGTTATTATTCACCACTGTCTTTCCAAGACCGTGGCCACAGGTTATTTCACTTCATCCTCACAATCCTCCGGCGAAGGGTCTCAGGAGGGATTGTTGTTCCCGCGTGAACCCATGAGAAAACCAAGGCACAGACTGGGTGAGCCTCGACACTGGCCACCCTGTGTGACTCAAATGACAAGGACAAGAGGAGGCGTCCCCAGTCTTGCCGGCCAGATAGCCACCGTCCAGAGGTATCTGTAAAGCGAGGTCAGAAACGGGCCTCCCGGACAAGGCAGAACAAAACTGGCTTCCCGGGCCCTGGGTGGCGGGGCCACATTCCCTCAGAGTGGCCCCTCTCCTGGTGTTGCTGTCAGGCCGCTCAGCCTGTGATTCGGGAGTGAAGGTCTAACAAGCCACAAAAACTAGTGGTGGACTGCATCTCCTATTGCCGAGGGCGGCTGTTCCCCCGGTGACAGGCAGGAAAAGGTTGGTGGCAGGCTCCCTGCCACTGGTTCCTCGGAGCTAAATGATGAAACGACATCGGGACTGAGCAACAGCTCAGAGCCGCCACAGCTCCAGAAAGGACATGCCGTCAGCATCCTGCCCTCCGGCTCCGGGGCACTGAGCTAGACCCAACACTCCACCGAGGCAGCCAACTCCAGCTCGCCGCGCTCCCACCCTGGTCCTCACCAGCCAGCGAGCAGCCGGCCACTGGCCACGGCAGGCAGAAGGCCTGCACCCACCTGTGGCTCATGCTCCCCCCTATTCTGCAGTGGGGAGGCTATCATGGCTGCCCTGACTGCCTGTCCCCTGCCAGTGCCTGAAGTCTCAGGGAGGAAAGCCGAGCCAGGCAAGTTTTATCCACCCGCTCACCTGGCTAGGCTGGGGAACCTCCACCTTACGTACAGTTCGCACCCCAGGCTGCCCGCTTCTGCTGACCTGGGCCTGCCCATGTGAGCAAAACCGCTGGGGGCTAGGCTGGATGCCCCCTTGTTCTGAAATAGGTTGTGTTTGGTTGGTTGTTTTCTTATAAACATTGTGAACAAGCATTATGGCCTCATCACAGACAGCACAAAAATACACGCCCAATTCAACAGCACTTCCGGGACCTGAGACAGGCAGGAGGGGAAGTGGGTTGCAGAGAGGGGCCTGACTTGGGTCCCCACCACTGGCCACTCTTGCCAGCTGGCAGGGGCCCCCACTCTGTAGTCATGGCCCCCATGCAATGACTAAGGCACAGACCTAGAACCCGTCTGCAACTACTCCACCTGAGAAAACCACTGGTGGCAGCGTGGAGAATTTCTCTCCTCCCACAAACGCTGCTTTGACTGCAGTGACTCTCAGTCCTGGCCGCACTTCCTAGTCAGCGGGAGCTTTAAAAACCCGACGTGTGGGCCCTACCCCCAGACACTCTGATTTACTTGGTCCGAGGTGGTGCCTGGCAATGGATATGCTCTAAGAGCTTCCCAGCTGATTCTAATTCTAACGTGATTTACAGTGTGTATACACTTTATAGCTTTTCTCATGCAATATTATGTCATCAGCATTTCCACATGTCATTTAAAGACTCCCTGTAAACATAGCTTTAATGGATGTGTAATAATCCATCACACGAACGTCCCGTCATTTCCTTTCAGTTTGCTTTCACTCCTAAGTGTTCTCCTGAGTGTGTGCTGGCAAGTGGCTTGGCTCCAGACCGAAGCGACCCCTGCCCCCCCCCGCCCCACTCCCAAGGCAGGCCCGCTGCGTGCCCCTCCCCACCTGGCTCTTCGGAGAGAGCCAGGTCCCAGAGGCTGGCCAGGGAGCCTGGCCGATGGCATATCCACTCAGGGACCTGGGGCCTGGCTTCCGGCTGCCATCTCGGGATCCTGTCCTGTACCCCAGAATCCCTCACCAACCGGGCAGTCTGGTGATCTCTGCCGGCAGGGTCACCTTGGTTCCATGGGGAAGACACACCCCGAAGGCCCTGAATGGTGGTGTGTGTGGCATGGAGCTCCCACAGGCTCGCTGATTTAGGACAGCTGTCACCTTAAAAAGTCTCTTGAATCTTTTCATTTAAGACCAGACATTTGGTCCGGAACTGATTCCACATGTGTTTCTCTGGCTGCTCCTTCCTCTGAGCATCTTGAGAAACCTGCATCTCTCCAAAAATAGGGGTCTCACTGGCCCAGGTGTGCAAGGAGCCTTGTTTTGGCACCTCAGGCTCAGCCCCGAGAGTTCAGACTTTGAGATGGATCAGGTCCTGGATAACGAGGGGTCATTTTAGAGCATCTCATGGCTCCTTTCACAGCCAGAATGCGCAGCTTTTTGAGGATCCATCAGCAAGACAGCAGACCCCAAGACTCCGGGCTGGGGCAGAGATGCTCTCCAGCCTCCCCGCTCCAGATGTTCTAGGAAGGAGCAAACACCTGGCAAGCACACTGGGGCCCACGTCCAATTCCAAGCTACTAGTTCCCCATCAGAGAACTCTCCGGCAAGGCCCCTCCATCTCCCTCTCTGGGAACATCTGGCAAGTGGATGATGAGAAGCACATGCTAACAGTTACTAACGTGCTTTCCAGCGAACTCTAAGCTTAGTCCCAGGAGCCCCATCTTCCCTCCTCTCTCTAATCCGCCATCCCACCCCATTCACCTCCCCATCCTAGCTTTGCTGAGCTTTACTGCAAAACAGATGTTGCACCTGACCCAAGATCTCCCAGGCACGGGGCCAAAATCTCTTTAAAAAGAGGCTGCAACATGAAAGAGTTTTCCCAAGCCCGAGATGGCTCAGTGAATTCTGTGCCTCTCTGCCCGCTCTGGCCTCCATTACCAGCCAGGCCCAGGTGTGCTCCCTCCTGGCTCCCAACCTTTTCTCTCACCAATAAACACCATCACAGCTCCCCCAGCCTCCCGGAGGCCGGCCTTGGTGTAAAGCTCGTCATTCCCACTCAGCAGGCATTACAATAACCAGGCCCCAGCGACTCCCCTTTGGTTGAGAGTCTAGGGCAAGTATAACTCGAAGGAATGTGCTGAAAAGGACCCTCCGGGAGTTGAGAATCACCCATTTCCAGCAAACCAGTTTTAGCTTGAAGGCATCTATCCGGAAAAAGTATGAACAGGGAAGAAAGGAGACGAGAGGCTGGAGCTGGATGTTAACTGTTAGGAGCTGAACCACTAAAAGCCACTAAGAAAACTCTAGAAGCAGAACGACTTAACCTCCCTCCTGCATGAGGCCCTTGGGAGCCTGCCTCCTACGGGCTTTATATCCAAAAAGGCAAGGGCAACTTCCCTATTGAGAGGGGCAAGATTTGGGGGCCAGGAAAAGTCCTTCTGAATAGGTAGGGAACCACCCCACCCCAGGGTCACTGTCTTGTGTCCTGCACCCACATTATAGATTCTCCTGACTCACACCCTAAAGTCTGAAAAAACAGGAACACGATTAGGTAATGACATGGCAGAGAAGATCTGAAGCGCTGGTTTTCTCCCGTCCAGTGGTGCTCTGTGAACTCGGGCATCCTCCCAGAGCGGCGGTGGTGGCGGGGGCGGGGGGCGGATGTGATGACCGCCATCTCTTCCCTCCCCCGGAACAGGGACCTCGCTCGGCTCTCTGCACCGTCCAGGTCCCCTGCCTTTGTTTCCGTTAGTCTTCCCAGCACGGAAACATTCAGCAAACACAGGTTTTGGAGTCTGATCAACTTAGGCCACGATCTCAGAGCCAATACTCATGGGAGAGCTAGCGAATCTGATTGTGCCTGAGCATCTTTGCCTATAACATCGGGATGGTACTATTTCCCTTACGGATTACAGGGTCACGGGAAGGACCCAGGAAAGGGATTTCTTGTAACGCTGGGCCCACGGAAAGATGCCCAAGATCATTTCTTTGTCCTCCCTTCCCTTCCTTTCCTAGAGTCCGCTGACAGAGAAAACAGGGTGACTGTGCAGAAGAGGGACAAGCTTGCTCCACCTTTTCCTGGTCACAGAGAAGTGGCCCAGGCTTCAGCCATGGGAATGACGCCGGCTTCCCAGCGGCTCAGCGAGCTCGGAGGGCAGCCCTGCCATCCTGGCGCCTCCGTGGCACAGGCCTGTCACACTAGGCGCACGCGCACACCCTGCTCGAGGGAGGGGACGAGCGGTCGCTGGTTAACTGCCGGTTAAGGCAGCTGTACTTTACAGTAACCCAGCATGGACAATATTATGAATGACACTCGCAAGCTGCCAGCCTGGGGACTCATTACAGTCAAGGTACAGCACGGCAGCCTGCCAAGCCCCCGGCTTTCACACTCGCTATGCCAGAACATCCACACACAATTTAATTGCATTATAATTTCAAAAGTGCTTTTCAAACTGGAAAAAGGCATTCACTGATTAACCAGCGAAGAGCAAAATTGTTTATGAAATTGAATACAAAAAGCTACAGAAATGTAATTGGGTCGTTCTAGCACCTAATTTTCAAGCCATTTTCCTCACTTATTTAATCACGAGATACAAAAGGAGCGACTGAATTGACTTCATACTAATTAGATTACACCCTGCGATACTCCGGGCCTATATTCCAACTGGTAGATAGCAGTGTTTTAGGCAAGAACAAAAATGTTGCAGCAGCTTGGCGGGACAGAATGGATGGTTTTGAACAGATCCTTCCGTCCGTTCGTAATGAGCATTTGCTCCCTAAACTTCGCGAACTTCCTGCTCCATGTACGTGTCTTGGAGAAACATCACCCTCCAGGGCATCGATAAGGAGAATCCTTGGGTCCTTGTGCAAGGCTCCTAGAAGGATGGGTTGGAGCATGCCCCTTCCACTAAATCCTCCCACCTCTCCAGCAGGGTGCAGCTGCCGCGGAGGCAGGCTGCGAGCGCCACACTGCGCCTGTCCTAATAGGCTGCCCGCAGCCCTCGGCGTGCCTCCCCACGCTGCCTTTCGCCGTCTCCTAAGCGAGTGGGAGGCCCCACCTGGCAGCTGGCAGCCTTGTGCACAGGCGCCCCCCACCCCCGCCCCGAGTTCTTTTCTCACTTCTGCCCTGAGCTACACAAGAAGGGCCCCATCCTCACTCCCTCAATTACTGAGTGACTAAAACCATTTTCCTCTCGGATACCAACACTGTGCTGCACGTTCAGTGTGGGCTGCCCTCTGGAAACACACGCACGGGGAAGGACGGTAACCCTGGCACCAGCAAACGCAGCCGCCCGCTGCCCTGCTGGCCGCCCAGGCGCCACCGCCCGGCGCCCGGCGTGCTCGGCTCTGCTACATCCGCCTGGAGACCTCCTTCTCTTGGTCTATGGTACAGCCCTCTCATGGCTTTCTAAGCTCACTTTACATTTTATTAGGAGCAACATAATTTATTATATAATCAAATGTAAAACGTGCATTATCAAGATATCTCAGCACTTGACAGACCATTTAATCAAGATACCTGGGGCCGTGCCAAGAGGAATTAACTTACACGCAGACTCAAGTGCGTATCCCTCCGCCGTCTTAGCTCCCACGTGGAGGACGGGGCCTGCTCGCGGGGAAGGGGAGCTCAGCCTTTAAGGACTGAGCCGTATACAAGCTCTGGGTCTGAGGGTCCGCTGTGCTGCCTCCCAACTTCTCCAAACGAGGAAAGCCCAGAAGGCCAGGCCACTACTGACCCTATCTGCCGATGACAGATCTTCACACAGTCCCCAATTTCTCTGGTCTGTGAGGATGTCTTTAGGGATCAGCCCACGTGCCCCAGCATAGGCAGGCAACCGCAAGGCGGAAAGGGGTTTTCACTTCTATTCGCTCATCCTAAATCGCTCCTCTCCCTGGGAGAGTAAACATGTGACTGAGGAGACTAGAGTGGTATCTTGTGACTATAGCCAATTTTCACCAAACCCAGGGAGCCTGAGAGAGAGGAGAGTGGCAAGAAGGGGACACTGGCCTGAGATGCCTTCTCCTCCTCTGCTTTCGAAGCCAAGGTAGACACAGCATCAGCTGCTTCATGAACCTGTGCAAACTAAGCCATTCCATGGGTAACCATCCGCTGAGCCTGCCCTGTGCCAGGCATGGCGCTGGACCTGGGGGTATAGTAAGACAGGTCCCCGCCTTCAGGGAGACCCCAGCCCTCAACAGGCCAACCTCCAACACAGAACCGCCAAGGCTGTGATGGTGGTGGGGCAAAAGGAAAGGTGAGTAGTACTGCCAGCAAGATAACAGTCAGGTGGTGCCGTCTGTCTGTCCACCCATCCCAGTGGAGTCCTGCACGGGAAGATGAAGCTTCCAGGCACCAAAGGGCCAGAGAATTGCGTTCGAAGGGAAGATAAGGGCGAGTACAAAGTCAGGTTGGTCTGTAGGAGCGTCCTGTGTTAGGGACCAGCAGGTGGGAGGATGTGGCTCCTGAACCAGGGAGCGGCACAAGGTGAGGTCGGGAAGACAGGCCGCAACTGAGAAGCCTGGAACGCTGTGCTGAAACACGCGGCCTTTATCCCACAGAAAAGGGAACTCCATCACCATCTCTTCCATCTCCGGAAAGCTGGAAATGCTATCCTAACAAGATACCCTAAAAGGCAGAGCAGGGCGGCCCAGCCCACAGCAGTGCGTATTATGTGAGCGTCCCCAGGGAACCAACACTCTGAGTCTCAGTTCGCTCATCTATCAAAGAGGAACTCTGCAAGAATTCAGTGAGGCAACCGATGCAAGGCCCCTCGGGACAGCATCTAGGGTGCTCTGTAAACAGGTGTTACCGAGGGAGGTGAAACAAGACCCGCAGGCAGAATGGCAGCTGGCGACCCACAGAGTCACAGGAGGCACCTGCTCCTGAATAGGGGGCTGTGTGTAAGTGCTGCTGTGTAGGCAGGAGTTAGCAGGGGTGCATGATGGTGTCGCTCAGCGCCGACCATGTGCTCGTACCGTTTACTGAACCCATGAGAAATGAAGAGGCATCCGATTTTGCACTCATCACACACTTACTGAGACTCCTAGTTCTGCAGGCGAGGACCACGCTTTAGAGCGCTCTGTGCCTCACTGGGCACAGGCTACAAGCTCCCATTAGGGCAGAGGCTCCCCGGGCTCCAGAACCCCTCCCAGGACTCAGGGTGCAACAGAGACTCTTCCGTGCCCACAGAGGCTCTACCCTCAGGTCTCCGTCACCACCATCAACACAACCTCCCAGCAGTTTCCAGGCCACCCTGCGTGGACCCACTGAGGCCCAGAAACATTCTCCAAGCAGTGCGAGGAATCACATGTCCAGAAATTTCACAGTAAAAGAAAAACAAAGGCGTCTAAGGGCACAGGGACAAAGGATGCAAGCCAAAGCCAACCCAACCAATGACAAGATCATAGGAGTCACAAAACTGGTCGCAGGTGACCTTCTAGGCCATCCTGGCCCATGACCACAAACACATTAGCTCCCGGGCAATTCTTACTTAATAACTGCTCCTCTCCAGCCCAGGCATTGGTGCCCTGTTCCAGCAAGAGACCCACAAACACGCAGCACACCGCCCCTGCACAGGCAGGGGGGATGGGCAGCCAGGGACACGGGGGTCTTTGTGTCCTAAGCACAACGGACCAGCTGTACAGTGAGAAATATGCACAAGGGTCCTGGCCATAAAGGGCATCCTATTCACCGTGCTGCACTTGGGCAACGTGACCGCACTGGAGGAGGCGCTCAGGCGCGTCCTAGCTCAGGTGTGCTGTTCAGTGGAGCCTGTACCGGGCCAGACAATGGGATCTTTGGAACTCCTTAACCACAGCATCCCTGGGGAGGGTGGCAGGCCTCTGGCTAGGAGGAGGCGGATGAAAGGAAAATGCAAAACCTCCACTTTGGGGACAGGGACTTCTGCACAGAGGCCTGTGTGTGTGTGCCCCACTAATGTGGGGCTGTTACTGATGCATTCACTTCTGGGAGACCAGAGTCCAAATTAGGAAGGGCAGAGGTCACCTCACACGGGTGGAGCTTTACGCAATGTCACCCTATTTATGAAAGCAGGGTGGGGTGCAGGCGGGGGGAAAGGTTTGGGAGCCCTGAGCTCACATACCAGCTCTGCTGCTGCCTGGCCTGGGATCTGGGCAAGTAGCCCAACTGCTCCCAGCTTTTTCCATCTATAAAAGGGGTCCTTGTCTCCCACGGCCGTGTGGAAGCCCTGCCAGTTAAGGTCTGAGATGCACCCAGCATAATGTAATAGTCCCAAATACAGGGCTGGAAGGGATCAACCTTCCCTGGAGACCAGCAGGAGGAACAATGAACTTAATAAAGTGAACCAGCCTCCGAGGCCTGTAGCCATTGGTATGAAATCTTCCATGTGCATTCACTTTAAAGCAAGGCTCACCTACCCAGTGGTGCAGGCCCTGAGCATCTGATTTGTTAGCCGCCAGTCTGCCTGACAGCGTCTGAAGGGACTGCGTTTCTTTACGCGGGTGAGATAAGGACAGGTGTATTCTCCCCCGCAATGCACTGTTTTGAAAAGATGGCTCTCCTCCACCCTCTGGAACACTGACCAATGTTTGCAGCAGTGGGTGCGTTCTGTTGGCAAGCTGGTGTCCCTGTCACGTGCTGTGACAGCACAGGTCGAAGGAAGGACCGCATCGCCAGCTCTGTACTTCCACTCACCTCGAGGAGAGATCCTTGGTTCCAGGCCACAGGCAAGGCCAGCGAGGATGTCCCCTGGGCCAGTGTCCAGGGCTGGCTTGGAACCAGCAAGTGAAGCCTCCCGCTAACGCAAGAAGGGCAGCATGCTCCCTCTGTGCACCGAGGACCCACGAGAAGAGAAATCTGCAGGCCGGGTGCAGGGGACCTCAGATGTCACTAGGCCACATCAGCTGCTAGGGCAGGATGTGTTTCTGACCGCGTTGGCCTGTCAAAGCACTGGGCATGCCAGAGGGGCTCCGTCACGGTTTGGTGGGCAGGGAACCAGAGGCGGTGCGCGTTGGATGTTCCTACACACCAGGCTCTTGACGCATGCTCCCTCGCTTACTCCACAGCAATCACCATTAGCCGTGTTTGTACCCCCATTTTACAGATGAGGAAACTGAGGCTCAGAGAGGTTAAGCAGCTTATACAGAGAGTAAGTGGACAGAACCACTTAAAATTTGACTCAAAGCTTCTTGGACTCCAATGCTGCAAATTCAAATCTGAATGAACGTGGCCATCAGCTTCCTTCTCTACAAAATGAGGGTTCTGCCACCAGCTGGCGCCTAGGAGGGCACCATCCAGGTCTCTAAAATTCTGATGAAACCTGCAGGCTGCCTCCTGCTGCAACCCCCATCCCGGATAATGGGCCAAGGCAAGGAAGACAGCTTGCAGCAACAGGCTTCCCACTTCCCAAGGCAGGGCTGTAGACTCCCTGCCTTTCTGCGCCCCCCCACAGCATCCTGCCTCGCAGTGCAGCCTCCTACCCAGAGAAGGGCCCAAGAGGAGCAGAGGAGCCCCTGAGCCCACAGTTTGCACCGCTGCTTGTGTGTAGCCCGGATGCAGGCCAGCTGGCGGTGCAGGTGGGAGAGAATCCGTGACCCACGGTTTAAGCAGTTCCTGTGGGACTTCCCAGAATCGACTGCACACAGATGGATATGCTGGGGATGGGCGACAGCAAGACTGGTGAGCAAGGGCAGAGACTCATGTGCACTTTGGGGCCTGTCCAGGTGATAGGCCTCGGGGAACTGAGACATGGGCAAAGCAGGTCTATTGTTTTTTAATAAGGCAGCCAGGCAAGAACCTCAAACGCTTCACCTGTTGTCCTGGCAGAGGCTCCTCCAAAGGGCACAGCCCCACCCACAACTGGCATCTGTGCTTTTTTCCTGGGTCACGGGGTCTTTGCATTGTTGCTCAAGAATAGACAGTGGAAGAACCTGCGGTTTCCATCCTTGATCCCCTAAACGTGCAGATCAGCCTGGGCGGAGGGCTCTCATCGGTGGCCGTTTGTGTCATCACTGAGGTGGGCCCTGGAACATCACTGTCCCCACCCAGTAGGCAGCAGCTCCTGCGTGGCCCAGAGAGCAGTGGTGGGCTCTCCAGCCTTCCACATCTGGGCTCTCGCCACAATTCCACTGCGGGAAAGCTGGCTTGCCTCCTGGACAGAGATCAGGTAACTGAAAACCAGCTGCAAGGCATGTTTGTGACCAGGGACAATCATCCCCTTTACTGAGCTCTGACGAGGCCTGCCAAGAACTGCACAGACGTCGTCTGAACGACGCCTCTCAAAACCCTAGGAGGCAGGTGTGGCTGTTACTCCACTTTGCAGTGGAAGAATCTGAGGCTCAGAGAGGTTATGTAACTTGCCTAAGGCCATTCAGCTGGCACATGATTAGATGCTGGGATTTCTGAAGCCAGGCAGTCTGATATCAGAGTCCTTGCTTCCCAATCGGTCTTCTCTCCAAACACAGCCGCTTGGAGGAGGTGGGAGGAAGCAGCGCACAGAGAAGAGTTTTGGACACTGTCCACGAAGCAGACTGTGAAAATCCCTGTAAATCCCCACGAAGTCTGGTGCAAGTCCCCTGCACCGCCCCCACCAGGGTTTGGTGGAGGGGCACAGGACACAAAAAGTCTCCCCCCTCTACCATTATTCCAGAAATACTTCTCAGAAGCAAAATTTCCCCCCAAAGACTATTGAGAGAAGCCAGCTGGCAGGGCAAGTTATGAAGATGTCATTACGCAATGAACCGCTTCCATGTACCATAATAGCTTTTCACGTTTGCTACTGTATCGGGAGACACCAAACAGCAAGTTTAAACTACTGTCTCCTCCGCAGCCCCATCTCCAGTCTTCCAGAGTCACATGTGTTTCTACTTTAAAACCCGTTAACATGGTATGTTCAGTGCGCAAATCCAGATGGCTGGGGGCCCTCAGAAAACCCGCTTGGCATTTTGCAGAACTGCTTTTAAGACTCCGCCTTCTCGCCTTCCTACTGGCCAATCGTGGCTAAGGAGTCACACAGGAAAGGTGAACTGGCCCAGACCCGAGGCCCTGCTCCTGCTTTATGAAGCCTCTGCGGGATGTGGGGACAGCCTAGGGAGAGGCTGACCAGCGGCCACTGCGGCCAAGCTCTCTGGCCACCCAAGTTGCCTTGGCGAGTGCGTGGACACTGGCTGGCACCAAGCAGAAGCTGGAGAGATGTTGCCTGAGGGGCAGAAGTGGGGACAGGCATACTCTGGGCTGCAGGCTGTCACCAGTGCAGCTGGTCCCACATGGTCCCTTCAGTGTCCCTCAGTCCAGGGCCTGCCTCGTCAGTGGCGCTTGGATCTCACATATTTAACACCAGGGTCTATGTGCCTATGGCCACAAGCAGGCAAGCCTGCACTGCAATGGGGCCACCATTGATCTGGACAGTGTCAAGGGCGGCAGGGTGGGACAGGAGAGGGAAAGGGGACCAGTAAAAAGTACACCCAGACTGTCATCGTTTCCCTACCATCCTTCCCGTTTCCTCCGCCTTCACTTTTCCAAAGCTGTCCTCACAAGGCTGTCGTTTAGGCCCCGACTTTCCCTCCGCGGTGGGCGGAGCCCAGATCGCGTTTTGTAGTTCCCTTGCAGTGTATGCCAGTTCTGGACAGTAGGTGACGTTCCTGCGGTGGCGCCGCCATGGACGGGGTATGAATGACACGGTGTCTGCGTGCCTGGCACGTGTGAGCTGAACCAAGAAGGACCTGGCAGGTTCTGTGACTCAGGAACTCCACAAAGAGAGGGCACAGCCCGGCAGGCTTGCCTTTGCTCTTGGCAGGGCTAGCGGTGAACTGCAGGTGGAAGGCCTGGTCGGGGACGGGGCAAATGACCTAAGAGTGGTGGCTTTATTACACCACCAGGAAAGACGCATCTCCAAAAGCAGACAGTGAGGTGACAGCTCAGGCCAGCCTCCCCACCACCGTGCAACAGGCCGGGTCTCCCCAGGATGCTGGGGGGTCCCCAGGAACTCAAAGTCTATGGGGAGGCACCCACACGCCCACCCCCAACCTTCCTCCAGGACTTGGGGCCCTCAACAGCAGAGTCCAAAGAGGGAACCGACTATCTTTGCTATTTGTTGGAAAGACACTATTTATAGCTCTGAATCTTAACTGCCTTTTTAAAAAGACTGCACTTGGGGCCATTTTTAGAGCACCGTCTTCCCTCGGATGGCTGCGTGGTGACTGGAAATGGCAGTGCTGAATAGGTGTAATTATAGAGGCTCATAGTACGCCGAGACCATAACTGCGAGGAGTTTCTCTTCGTAATCTAAGCATGTCCTTTTCCCCAGAGCCTTTATTTAAATATTTTGTCAGCTCCCCAATGCTAGCAGCAGGCAAGTTCCATCCCGAGCACTCTTGGAAAACGGGAGGGGGGTGATTATGAGAAATGCCACTCCTTCCCCCTCCCTTCTTCTTAGCAGAGTAAGTCATAAAAGAAAAAATAATGGTGGTAGGGGAGGACCATGTTAGCTGCGGTCCTGGGGCCAGTATAGCCCCCAGGGAGAACTTTCTGGAAAGCTGACAATCCGCTGACTTAGCTGCCTTGGTTATGGCCTTGAACGCTTAGAAGAAACATCCAGCACCCAGGAAAACAGCTCTCCTGTTTCACCCCATTAACTGTGACCAAAATTGGGGCTGATCCTCTCTCACCAATGGTGTTTTGGAAATCAGGGGCTCTACGCTCCCAAGAGACCCTCTGTGTTCCCCCGTCCTGTACTCCCCTTTCCAAACAGGGAGTGGCTGCAGAGGGACTCAAACACAGACAGCCTTGTGGGCAGGCAGAGGGGACACCCTGCTGAGGGCTGTGGGGACCAGCCACCACCACACTGAGCCTGTCTGAACCCAGGCAGGGTTCTCCTCCGGTCAACCAGACCTCACAGAGTCTGCAGGGACAGAAAGTGACTTAGAACTGGGCTGGGTGGTGCTGGCATTACTGAACTCATTCCAAACACATGATGCATTCGAGTCGGGAGCTGGAGGGAAACGGGGCTTGAGGCCAAGGGAAGAGCCTTAAGGCACCATCATGACACCTTGGGAAAAGCCTCCAGCTTCTGAGCGACTCCTGGCTTCGCTCAGGGACACTCTGGTCACACCTTGTCTGGATGGAGGTGGCGTGATACAGTTCACAGTGAACGGGAAGAATACACGGGCAGGCAACTCGTTCTCCCTCCCCAGAGGAAGCCTCCCACAGAAAGCTAAGTTCCCTGTGCTTCCCCCGGCTCATGGCAGCCCCCCACACCTGCCTCACTCACGAGAGACAGCTCCCCACTGCTGGGGGCCAGTGGCATGTGACTGAGATGGCAAGTGAGGTGACATTGGTGTGCCTTCTGTCAGTCCTCAGGCGGGGCTGAGGGTTGCTATTTATTTATGGGGCACCCTCACTATCCCAATTGTGGGGCCCACACTCCATCCACTGAACCATCTTGGACAAATCTCTCCACCATTTCAAGCCTTAGTTTGTTCATCGGTGACACAGGGAAAGCAATACCCTGGAGACCCACTCTAGAAGGTGCCCACGACAGTGAACATTACTGCACACCCATCAAGTGTTAGACGCTGTACTTCTACTAAAGGTAGAAACTAATTTACTGTTTTTTGCCATCAAGTTACCACTGGGAGGAGGTCCAGCTATTAAAACTGCACAGGTGAAGGTACTTTATAGGTCGCAAAGCACTTGAAAGGCATGAGCTAAAGAAACAAGGAAGCTCGTACGGTACAGGCATGAACCACTCACAGGGGGACACACCATTGAGTGCCTTTTCTCCCAGTCATGAACCAATCAGTCCTCTTGGGAAATCGGTTGATCATGTGACCTTTCCCCCCAGAGAGACTGGGAAGCTGTGCTGCTCCAGGGCACCCTGACCTCCCCACCCCCACCCCCCAAACACTGGGACAGACATGTTCTGCTTCACTGCCCACAGCCCTCATCTGTCCACCTCAAGGAAGATGTATTCCTGCATTTCTAACTGATGTCCCAGGGAAATAATTAGATGTCACTACTCCAACATTGCATTACAACTTCCCTGCAGATCCGGGAGGAAGGGGAAATGAGTTACGGCGAGCAAACCAAGCTAAATACAGTCGGTAATTGAAAAAGTGGCCAAGGAAATCAGGAGGGGAAACGCAAGCAACTCAGACCTAAACAGATTATCAATCATTTCCTTTTAGGGCAAGCTCCGCTGCAACTTAATCAATTGCTATTGCTTCCCAAATTCAATAAGAAAACTGATACTGTGGGAAAGGAGGAGAAAAAAAAATAACGTTAAACGTTTACCATCACGTTCTCGATGGCCCTGGACAACATCCCACATTCAATGGCAAGTTTATCAGCAGAAAAGAAATTCAGGAGTCACACAACTCAGGCAATGTGTTAGCATTATGGTCACGGGTTCAAGTGTCTAGGGCATGGTCTCCAGGCCCCGCTGGGAAGGAAGGACACTGAGTTTAATAGTTTACTAGGGGCTTCTGGAAGCCGGGCAGCCTGTCCCTCAGGGTAGTGGGATTTGAGGTGGGGCTGGATGAGGGGAATCGTGTGACCTTGGGAGCTCCAAGGTCCTAAGCTTGACCCTAAGGGCTGTGGAGTCTGCTGCCATAGCAACCTGTCGAGGATAAACACTCTTACTCCTCTAGTTAGTAAACACGCACCAAGTACCTGTGGTGTCCCAGCGACGGGGGACGCCAAAAGGAACAGAACCTGGTCGCCTCCTCGTAATGTCCTCACAGTTACCGTGGGGTGTGAGGGGGCGAGCGAAGGATGACAGGGGACTCCTCAGAGGGATCAGGAGGGAGGAAGCAGCACTCACCCAGACTGGGGTGTGTCCAGGCAGAGTGCTGGAGGCCCTCAGAGGTTTGTCCAAGAAAACATGCGTGGGGATGAATGTGTGCAAAAGCTGAGACAGACCATGGTGGTCAAGAAACTGCAGGGGCACAGGACGTACGAAACAGACAGCGGGCTGACGAGGAGTGGAGAGGCAGGCAGGACCCCACCAAGCAATGCCTTGGCAGCTACATGAGGTGCTTGGCTGGGAAGCCACCTAACTTGGCAGGATTGGCATCACAGTTCAGAAAGGTCCCTCTGAATGGGTGAGAGGGGTGGGCCCAAAGGCAGAAGTCCCCTGAGAGTTACTGCAGGCATGGCAGCCGATAGCAAGGATGGAGGGACACAGAGGTGGATGTGCAGAGACTCGGCAGAAGAGGCAGGAGGTGGTCCAGGACTAAGCCTCCAATTTGGCTTGAGCATCTGGGCACTGTTACGGGGGGTGGGGCGGGCGTGGGGCATCCTGGGCATCTCAGACTAGCGACGCTGACTCCCCACACTGCCCAGCTTCTCACTCCCAGCTCAGGAGACTGAAGACAGACACAGTAAGCAGAAGCTTCTCCGAGGCGTTCAGCAGACTGCCCAAGTGCCTCAGAGGGAAGGACCATGAGAGCAAGTCCTAGGCTCCCTGGGAGGTCTCAGCACGTCTGGGCAGGGGACCGCAGCAGGGGCGCAGGCGCTGCTCCTGCCTCAGGAGCGAAAATGGCAGCAGCAGGCGGGAGAGCTGTGAACAGGGCTCTAAAATATGGTCCAGGGACAGGAAGCCCAGCTCTGCCCCTGGTTGGCTGCGTCCCCATGGGTGATTTCCTTAATCCCTTTGTTTCTTCATCTGAAAATTGGACACAATGACAGCTCTGCCTCACACAGTCAGCAGCAACGAGGAAAGTGCTCAGGTCAGCGCCCAGGCTGGTAAGAGTCAGCTCTGATTTATCATCTTTGTTAATAACAAGAACACCCCATATCTAAGGCAGGTGTGGGGCATTCCCTCATACCTGTCGATACCAAGGAGGCAGGAAACAGAGCTTTGTAACACTTCCTGAGCAAGGGGACACACAGTGACTCCTTTCTGAGGAGGAGACAGAGGGAAGGGGTCTCAGGACACGGGCCCCAGCCTCACCAGAGCAACCGGCAGCAGATGCTAGTGGCTCTTAATGGGGACGCCGCTCCCGGCGCTTCATGGAAGGGTGACTGCAAGCTCCAAGGCACTCTAGCAATGCTGCGTGAAACTATAAATTTACTTGGAGAGCACCAAGTCTAATTACCTTGCCGAGACTCTCTGCATTTTTAAGAACCATTTTTCCCCCCTCCTTAAACTCTTGATCATAAGGGCTCTTGTTAGCAATACTCGGCATCGTTCTTGTTTCGCCTGTTGCCGTGGCAACAAAGCAGTGTTTACCAGTCTTTCCAAGCTGGTACATCTTTATTAGCACCCGGATCCCGTGAGGAGCAGGAAGCAGTGCAGAGGTTTAAAGAGCATTAATCCCCTTAAGCTTTGCAAACCTCTCTAGTTAGGGAGCCCAGAAAGGGGGGGACTTGAGGTCTCTGCCACTTTCAGGGCCCCGCTAGAATCATTAAACCTCCATGAAGCACCAGACTGAAAAAACTTATCTCTTCACTTTAAATTTCTTCTCCTCTTGAAAAAGACAAACTTGTGGGCTGTCTGTGCTTCGCAGGAAAAGTTTGCTCTCCATCCATCAGAGAAGGGCTGTGGACTCTTTCCTGGCTGCTCTCTCGTGATAAACACAGATTTTCAAACACCGTTATCTCTCGGCCAGGAGGAGGGACGGCCACAAAGGCCCACTGGCCCAGCCACCTGTGTACCCTCTGCTTTGTCCCTCCATGATGAGGACCAACAGATGATTCCGAGCCTTGATAGATTTCCAGAGTGTTAAAAAAAAAAAAAAAAAGGCAACCCAACCTCAGAAAGCAGCTTGAGAAAGTACCCCGTATCTCAGTCTCTCTAAGAAGGTTTTTCAAAGTCAGCACCAGAGCAGAGGTGAGGAAGGAAGAAGGGTTTTTTTTTCACATCATTTAAAAGCAGTTCAATGTCCCAATCCTCCTCCCACCAAATAAATGTGTCTCTTTCATCTTTCATCCCAGCCCAGAAAAATCAAACCCCAGCTAGGGCTCCAGGAAGACCTGTGGCTGAATTCTGAAAAATTGCACAGGTGAAAGCTGACACCAATATCCACTCTGGCTTCCCAAACAGCTTTCAAGTGGGTGATTTTGAGCTGGACAAGCCCCGGCACCCTCCGCACACCCCCCTGTTCAGCCTTCTGTGCCCATCAGCCCAGTTCAATCAGGGCTGCTCCGCTGACACACAGCGGCCACTAAGAGCTTGGCTTTGAGGGGAGGGCGCTGGCTGTGGGACCGACGGCAAAAGGCATTTCCAACCCAGCCGTTTCTGATCCTACCTTCAATCCGCTAGGTATCTCCCATTATTCCCAAGGCTGCTCAAAATTTACAACAACAACAACAACAAAAAAATGTTTAAGTCATTCAGATCCTTTTCTTTTTTGTCGGGATAAAAGAGTTCATTCAAAGACCAGCATCAGCCTCTCAAAAGAGAGGACTCCACAGACCAAGCTGTGTCGGCATGAAAAATTCAGGGCCGGTGGTTCCTCAACGCAAGGAATTCTAGGTGGCCCCGCAGTCACGTGGTTGCTGACTTATTTTTACTCAATGCCACTCATGTTTTTAAAAGTACTTGAGGTGACTGGTAGTTCTCAAGCACAGCAACACTGGACAATACAAACATGGATAGATGCTGTGACAGATGAGCCATCACAGAAGAGAACAAAGCTAACCCACATCGGGGCCCAGGGCAGGCAGGCGGAGGCTCAGGGCCAGACCACCCCAAGGCCTGTAACTGCTTCTGATTGCAGAAAGACTGGAAACATCAAGTTTCTCTACAAACCCAAGGAGACACATGAGACTGTCTCTAACCTCGAGTTGTCACTGGGCAGTGGGGCTTAAAACAGACAGGCAGGGCTCAGGAGAGTCCATCAGCCAAGACCTTGGAGGCAGAGGCAGGACCAGACGGGCGACACCTAGTGTCTGGCACGGTTACTTCAGGCTTAAGCTTGAGAGCACCCTGAGGCAGACCCTGGGTCAGGAGGCAGCAGGGCTTGGGTCGGGGGGCCAGGATGGGCCCTCCACGCTCAGAGACTCGAAGCAGACAGAGAGCCGAGCTGGGCTTCCCAGCACCCTGTCAGAAAGGGAGTTAGGAATGGAAGGCCAGCGAATGTGACTCTGAACTTTTAATTAAACTGCTGAAACTCCCCTGTGGGTGATGCGGGTCACTCCTGGCCATTAGCAATAAAAAATCCTCATGACCAGACAGCATAAGGAATGGTCTGGGGATCCAGTGAGAAAGCGGGGGGACAGAACCCAAGTGACTAGCCGGTTCTGGGGCAGCGTGAGGAGAGAGGCCTCCTGAAGGCCATGGGCCTGGACCCAGGACCAGTCCATCACAGCTCAGCCCCAGTGCAGCAAGTGGAGTGGAAGAGCCAGTCCTTCTGGAAGCTGAAGGATCTAGGGAAAGTCAGGCTGGTTGGCCTGATGTGGATGTTCCATCCGAACGGTGAGGGAAGGCCTGGTGGTGTGGGCAGGGCCCAACTCCTGCCTGAGCTGCTCTTCCCATGGGACTGGTCTCTGTATAAAGCCACCCCCCAGGCAACCCATGCCCCCGGCAGTGACCACCGCTGATTCCAGCCTTGCCATCTGTGGTCCCTTCGAACCCTTTCCTTTCCCTCGGAGCCCAATGAGAAGCCCCTCAAGCAAGGGGCCAACTGGGAAATGTCTTGCTACTAACCTCCACACCTGTACTTGAAAACGGATTTCAGCAGCGGGTGGGGGAGGAGAGGTGGGTATGGCAGTGGGGGTGGGGGAGGGGAGCGTCAGGGCCTGCTGGCGTGTCCATGTGACCCACATGGGTGCATTCAGGATCCACAGACTTAATGCAGAAGTCTGCTTCACCTACCAGATTTCTCCCCTTGGCTGAACACCGATTTCCAATCCAACTGCCACCTCTCCCCAGGCTTCAGACAATGCATACCTTCTCCACCCACCTGGGTCAGCGGCTCCTGGCCCTGGCCCCGCCCCCGCCCCCAGCCAAGATTAAGAGTCTGTGGGCAATGGGACGCTCTGCGAGTGTGATGTGGCCTCTCCAAGGGCAGACAAATCACCAGGAGGAATTCAGGATGTAGCTGGGACTGGAGAAGTGAACCCTGTATACTCAGTTTCAGCCTCAGAGAAGTCAGCTTTATTTCGTCTGAGAGATACTGTTGCTGCTTTGCTCCCAGACCCCATTACCCACATCCACCCAAAGGCGGCTTTATTCCTTCTCAGTCCACCGCCTGCAGAAGAAGGCCTTGGTGCTCCACAGAAGTGAGCCATTATGGGAGTTCTTCACCACTTCGAATAAACTAACAAAAACTCTTAAAAAAAAATCACTGGGAGAAGGTCATTCATGTGAATAATAGCTATTCTTTCTCTTTAATCAGTATAATAAAATTTTAATTATATCTTCCAAGAGCACCCCCTCCCCGCTTTCCCCATCAATTCCCACTCTTTGGTTGAATACAAGAATGGCTCCTGAAAAATTCTAGGGGGTGAGGTGGTGGGGGGTGGGGGTGGAAGACGCCTGAAGTGTGGACTTAATCAGGCGAGACAGACGGATTTGGGGGGGGTGGTGGTGTGTGTGTGTGTGTGTGTGTGTGTGTGCGCGCGCGCGCGCGCATCTCAGATGTGCCAACTTCCTAATCCTGCCGAGCTTTCCTGGGAAAAGGAAAAAGGGCCCACATCACCTTTCTTCCCCAGGATGAAAACTTCCAAAACTTCCCAGTCAGGCTTCAAATATCAGATGGAGAGAGGAAAACAAGAGAGGAGGGGATTAAGAAGAAAGAACAGCGAATAAATTTGGATTTGTGCCTAACTTCTGTTTCTGTCCCCAAAATTCTTTTTGGAAGGGAAAAGAATAAAAAAGGTAAAAAGGAGACAATTCTTTTTTTTCTTTAAGAAAAGAGAAATTAAAAAAACCAGACACTGTCTTCTCTCCCCATGACCCTCGAAACCCCAAACTTTGCTGTTTTACACAAGGAAAAGTACCCTGGCGATTTGTTTACCGCGGGTCTCCTGCACTAACTCAGCTTTCACTGCTTAAGCACCTTGCAACAAACGAGAGGAAACAGGGAAGGCCTTAGAGGGCCCGTATCAGGGAGATCTGTGCCCGCCTCGTCCTGAAGGTCGCCTGGGGGGCTCTCCGGCCCAGGCTGGCCTCCTGGCCTTGCCAGCCCAAGTCACCAAATCCAAGTCTAAAAACACTTCTGCACTCCCCTGTGCCACACCGATCACACTTACAAACGGCACTTGTCTGGGGCATTTATTCTTAATCCTGTTGAGATTTCTCCTCACTGGCTCAGAAAAGACAGTGCTCACAGACAACGGGAGGTGGGGGCGGAGAGAGAAGACAGGTGAGCTTTCTCCTCCCTCAAGGGTGACCACGCTGGCCTTGTCCAAAGGAGGCCAGGCCCAGGTCTCCGGAGGGTGACCCACGGAAGGACAGTCTCCAAGCCTCTCTAACTCCTTTCTCTGCTCAGTGGGGCCTCGAGTAGATGCCTTCTCCTGAGCACAGATGCAGCAGCCTAGCTGGGAAGGTGGAACTGTCAAACAGGATTCCTGGGTTCAAAGCCCAACCTCCACCTCATACTGGCTGTGCAACCTTGGTCAGGTTACTTAACCTCTCTGAGTATCCATTGCCCACTAAGTAAATGGAGTGGCTGGGCAGTCAAAAAAATTTGAGAACACACAAAGAAACCTCAGCAGTGCCTATAATAATGACTATTATCATCACTCATTAAGTCCCTCAAAAAACTTCACCCAGTGCTTACTTTTAAAAGGTGAACCGTTGTATGACTGAGGGTGGAGTGAAGGTGAGGCGCAAAGGAAGGCAAAGAGCTATCGCAACAGGGGGGCCAGGGTGATGAAACTATCAGAAACGAAGGGCAAAACTCGATCCTTCTCCGCACACCCAACCCAGACTTTATTTGCTGGGTGTTAACCCATGCGGGTACCGTGCAGCTAAACCCATTTGTTGCAAAAAGACAGGTGAGTGTGTTTCCCAGAGCTTTACCAATCCCTCTGGGGTAGCAGGGTGTGCACCACCGGCCCCTCACTCGACACACGCCCTTCAACACCTGTCTTTGGAAAAGTCAAAAAGGCTTAGGGGCCACGCCTGGGCAGGCAGCTTCCAGGGCTGCAGGGGTTGATGACTGTCCGTTCCAAAGACTATTTTGGTGGGAGGTGAATTTTTTTTTTTTTTTTTAAAGGGAACAGTGAGAAGTAAGCCTGAGGAGGCCAACACAAAACCTGCTGAGCCTACTTGCTGTTCCTTGACAGCATTGCCCCCCGCCCGGGGTTACTTGGCAGGACTTGTCCAGGGACGGCCGATGGCCACTGACCCAGGAAGCTCTACCAGGGGTGTCCAACCTTTTGGTATCTCTGGGCCACACATTAAAGACACTGCAACACATAATCTCTCTCTCTCTCTCTCTCTCTCTCTCACACACACACACACACACACACACACACATACACACATCTCATTATGCTTTAAGCACATTTATGACTTTGTGTTGGGCCACATTCATGGCCATCCTGGCTGCAGGCGGCCCCCGGGCCACAGGTTGGACACCCCTGCTAGGCCTCGCTAGCTGTGAAAGTGCAGTTTGAGAGTGATTCTCCCCCCGCCCCGCTCCAAACTCAGGGGGCCCTTCTGTCTACAGCTCACCACACCACAAAGCTTTATTTCCTGTCACCCACTGGCCGGAGCTGTCCCCACCCCGTTTCCCCAGACAAGTGACTGAGACAGAGGGCTCCCTGGAGGCCTGCAGCCAGTGAGCATTATCTTTGGGAAGCAAGGCAGAAATCCTGACACATCAGAAATGACTTCAAGCCCATTAATTACCCTTTCTTCTTTGGCAGAGCTTTTGAAAGAAAGCTTGACAAATCAAAAGGAAGGCTAGCACCTGCTTCTCTGCCCCACTGAAGTCCCACTCCCACCCCAATCACACAAATCTGATTTCTGCTTCTTTTTTAACAATTACTTTGTCAGAGCTGCACCCGCCCCAGGGAGCCCCACCTGTGATCTGCAGGGTTAGGGCACAAAGGGCGAGCCCCTCTTCCTGGGCTACGTCTTCCTGGGCTACGTCTTCCTGGGCTACGTCTTCCTGGGCTACGTCTTCCTGGGCTACGTCTTCCTGGGCTACGTCTTCCTGGGCTACGTCTTTGAAATCCAAGGGACCCGGGGGGGCTGGAACTAGGGTGTGGTCAGGGCCAAGGACCCGGGGGCATTCATTCACAGGAAACCCAGGTCCCCTCAAAACGCACTCAGAGAATGATATTGGGGTACCAACAAGTGCCCGCAGGGTCTCCCACTGGGCCAGAAGTGATGATGCTTTGATTCTTGGAGGAAGCATCCTTTCTGAAACCCCCTGGGTGAATCGCCAGAAGAGAAGCGCAGGGGGACTTTTAATGCTAGAAAAACTGGAGCGTTTAGGGACCGATCACTTCATCTTCGAGTTCCCTTGTCAACAGCACTGACACATTTACGTGGTGTCCCCTGACAGGATCCCTTCCTTAGTGAGGTTTATGCAAAAACAACTGAGTGGGTTATCTGAACGCTCCAGAGACCTGTTCTTTGGTGTGTGTGTGTTTTTTTTTTTATTTTTTGTACACCCATCCACACAACATCACCACATGCATTCTAGTGGGAATTGGAAACTGTTGATTGTTTCCCTGAAATGTGTTCCTTCCACCAAAGTAGTCCCCATGCTATTGGAAAGAACCGCCCTCCGTCTCCAGCTATGCAATCCAAGCACACACAGTCAGCCCTAATTTCTCCCTCGCCCCATAACCCACATCTAACCTATCAGAGTATCTTCCATCTCATCTCAGAAAACATTTTCTGAATCCCACCGCCTCTCCCCACCCCAGTGGCTGCCCGGCCCAAGGCACCATTGGGGCTCACCTGCCCTTGGGCAATGAGCACTCCTGGCCTTCCTGCTTCCCAAGTGCAGCCCTGTCTTCCGCCCTCAATTCAGGAGCCAGCGGGATCTTTCTAGAGCACAAACCCTCTGCCTCTGCCTTTCTTACCTCCTCCCAGTGGCTCCCAGACACCTTGCGCTGGCTCACGGCCCCTCTGTGATGCGCCCTCCCTACCTTCTCGCTGACTGCCTACCCCGCTCCCTCTCAGCCACTGGCTTCCCCCGTCCTTCAAACGTGCCGCGTCTTTTGTTTTCTTCACAGCACTTAGCAGGACCTGAAATTACACAATCTGGGCCGGGGGGGTCACACTCCTTTTCACCGGGGGCCACATCAGCCTCGCGGTTGCCTTCAAAGGGCCGAAATAATTTCAGGATTGTATACATGTAACTACTCCTCAACTGTTAAGGAGTTGAAATTATATTTGGCCCTTTGGAGACTAGGGCAGGAAGCCCGAGGGCCTCCAGTCCAGGATGCTCCTGAGCTGGCACAGCAGGGCACACTCTGCCTGGGCCCCCCCCCAAAAAGCCCACAGTGAACATGTGGCTGGTCACAGAACTCAGCCCGCAGCTCCGGAAACACCCCGCATCCCCTGACCATCCCTGGCATGGGGTGGGCCATCCCACTCCTGCCTCTGCAGCTCCCGCCCAGCCTCCCGAGGGTGCTTCAGATATGAATCTCCGTGCCCGGGTTTGATGAAAGCAAGACCCACCCACCCACCAGGGCCCTATTTTTTTGGTGCATTTCCACCATATCTCATTTTAAACTCAAACAAAAATCTTTAAGCCATTACCCAGGAAATCATCATTAAATCATTTGTTCATTTTTATTAGTGTCGCTGTAATTAAAGAGAATCATATTTCCGAAATCTTCAGCTGCACTTATCAAAACCCACCCTCCAACCAATCAATTAGTATTACAATAAATGCGTTCCCTTGTTGCCACTGCTATTAGCATTTTGATTGAATGTCTGTTGAAAAGTGACTGGTAACAGAAGATTGTGTTCAGAAAGTAATGTTTCTTTATTCGTTACCACCCAACCTTGTCTGGTTGTCTCCAGTCTCGACTCAAAAGAGACAAGACGGTTTCCAAAAGCGGTCATTTTGGTGGCAGATTATATTTCCACGGGGTGTGTGATAAATTGGGGACAGCGGCTCCAGCACTGCCAGCTACGCACAGAGGCCTCCCACTGGCGGTGGCCGCGGCACCTGGCAGCTGCACCTGGGAGCCCTGACGGGGTGATCCGGCTCTCTGTCGCTGCACCCACCCCCTCCCCCAATAATCTGGGACAATAAATACCAGGTCTGCACACCCGGCACTTCGGAATAACGCCTGAGCTGGAGAGGCCAGCGGCCACTGTGGTTCCTACAGACCTTCATCGTCACCCACCCCCTGCGCTGCCAGGCGCTGGGAAACCTGCTGTTCTAACACAATGAGTCCTCCCGTCGCCACCATCATCCTAATAAAAGCACCAGTCAGTAAAGAGATGGGTTAACAAGCTCCATTATGGGGAGAGAATGGCTGTCTTCTCCACATCACAGGAATTAAAGACAAGAGTTCATTAAATCACTATATTAGAATTTAAATGACCTGTTAGTTCAGACAGCTCTATTTACGGATGCCCCCCGCCCCCCATCACCGATGCCTTTTGTGGCTAAATGGAGATCTCCAGGAACATAACGCAGCCTCACAAAAAAGTTCCCGTCACAGCTCTTACTCTAGCAAGCTGGCCTCCGAAGCCTCACAGCTAGAGGGGGCTCTGCTTTGTGCGACCTGTCTTAAAGAGAGGGGTGGGGTACCGGAGCAGGAGGTCCAGAGTGAGGAAGGGCACCTGTTCCGGGCTATGCATGTGGAGGTGGTTAAATGCCAGCCGTCCGTTTGTCCGCCCATCAGGTTTCAACCCACAGCGAAGGCCGTGCCTGAGTTTCCCCTTCGCTGCAGGGTACCATTTGCCCCTCCACAACCATTTGTAATTTCACCATGGTTCACCATGCGATCGCGAGCGGCGTCGACAAGTACCGGTGCTCCGTTAAAAACAAGAAAAAAAAAAGTCGTCCAGAATTCAAAGGGCGAAAAGTACTATACGGTTCCTTTAAAAACCTTTCTCAAAACCCAGCCTTCTTCTCCCCCCAGCTTGTTTCTCTCCTGGCTGCCAGCCAGGATGTTATAATAGTGTCAGGTAGCAATTGCAGTTTTAAAATGCTCTTATCAAGGATTTAAGGTGAAAGATAAGAACAGCACAGTAAATCATCATAAAGGAGTGGAGTGGGAGGCACAGTATTTTACAAATCAAAACAGTGCACGAAGGAAAAGGCAAGGACAGGGAAACAAAGTGAGTGCAGCAGCCACTGAAAGGGGGCGGGCAGAGGCCGAATCAGACAGAAAGAGCATCCTTCGGGTCTCCAAGCTCCCTTCGGGAACGGGCTTGGTGTGCGGGCCCAGAACTGCACGGCAGCCCAATCTCCACTTTAAAACAGGATGGTTTTAGAAGGCGCGTGTGTTGTCCAGCCACTCCACACGCCGAGGCTCTCATCGGAGTCGTCCGACCTGCAAGCATGTGCTGCTAATATCACTGCTTTATTATTTATCAAATCAATTTCTTCACGGAATGACTAATAACACAGCCACAGCTGCTCTCCTCTTCCAACCCCAGAGACTTGCTAGGCTACCTGGGGTGCCTTACCCCCCACATCCTGCTAAAGAACCTTAGAAAAGGAGAAAAAAGAAGGGATGAACCCAGGGTGCCATTTAAGATTCAAACCAGTTTGTGGAAGCCCTTACACTTCCCAGGAAACGTTATTATCACTAATTGACCAGGCCGGGGCACAATTCCATACCAGGGGATTTTAATTAGTCCCGTCCATAATAAAGGAATAGCAAACCTAAAATAAAGTAAAATAAGATACAGGTACCTACTTTCCTATTTTGATCCTTTACAACGTCTTTGATTTCAGTGTGTATTTAAAAGCCAACCAAGGGCCACATCCAATTCAAATGTGCCCCAAACCCACACGTACACACACAGCTGTGATGCCAACCCAAGAGTGACAGCAAAGCTTTTATCTCCAGAAAATAAAATTGTTAAGAAGTTATCCTAACTTTTTTTCTATATGCTCACCAATCTCTTCTGGGGCCTACCTGGAAATTCACGATAAATTAGAACATGCAATTAGATGATTTCCCATCTGCCAAGGAATGACTCAATTGTCCATTAAAAGCTAGAGTTCTAAAACTACATAAAGGGAAATTACCAGGTATGTTGATACACATTTCTATTGTAAAACAGGATTAGTATTACAGGCAAAACACAAAGCTTCTTTTGTAAATCTCACCCATTTTTTAAAAGGTAAGCCAGCATGAAGGAGGGAGCAAATTAAACCATAATTTTCAGACTACGTTTCCTTATTGTCACTCAGAAAAATTGCCAGGTGTTTCCAGAGAAGTTTATACATAAATATACTAGCTGAATCAGGAAATCTTTCCAGGACAAATGAATCAACTTAATTAGAAGACGTAAGGTGCCAAGCCTACTGATTTTGGAAGTAGGGAGGAAACTTAGAAACCGAAAAGGACACACCTTTCTACCTGGCCCCGGAGAGCAAAGTGCCTAGCATTTTAAATCCTGCTACAGACCCTGTCTGCAGAGTGCCTTTCCCCCTGCCCAGCAGGCCCCACCAGGCCCACGGGTCAGAGGTGGTGTACAGGACGGCTTTTATTTTAAATGGAACCAGTATTTTCACTTTTTCTTGCAAATCAGCTGTAAAGAAGAGCTACCATGACACAAAGCAACCTTTCCCGCCTTCATAAGAAAGTTTGCTGGGTAACTGTTCCTTCCTTGGGTTCTGGAAAACACCAGTGTTCCCTTCTCTCTGGTTCTCCGCAGCCCTCTCCAGAAAGCTCCTCTACCTGTAGCTCCTCCACCATCCTCCAGACAAGACAGGAGCGGGATGGGTCCTGGCCAGGGGAGAGCACGCAGCAGAGGCTGAGATGGGGACAGTGAGCAGGACCCTCTCTGTTTTCAGTCAAATGAGAACAGAGACCAAGGCGAGGAGGGTCTGCCCTCTGTCATACATTTGTAGCACTTGCCAAGCGATGGGGACACAGATACGAATCAAATAACCCAACGGCGAGCACAGTCATTAAGAACAGGAGGGCCATGAGGTCACAAGGAGCCAGGAGCACAGACAAGTGGTGCAGCTGACCTAGGCCAGGGGTCCCGGGAGATCTCCCCAAGGAAAGGACATTGAAGCCCAGACTTGGAAGAGGAGTAGGAGTTTGCCAGGAGTGAGAGACATGCTGTTCCTTGAAGCCCAAGGAACAGCCTTGCGGAGGGACGGGGGAGCGGCTATTAAGGAAATGCCCAGGAGGCCAGTGTGGCCCCAGCGAGCATGAAGGGGTGCAGCTGGAGAGGAGACAAGGGCTGGGCGTGAACCACATTCAGGCTTTGTGCTAACAGTGGTGGGTGGCCAGCACTGGTTTTGGTAGGGGGTAACGAGGTGCATAACCAGCACAAAAGAATGGTCAGTATACCTCCCTCCACACATGGACCACCAAAGGCCACGCACATGAAGGAGCCACCCTCTCCTGCCCGTGCCAAGGAGGGCCCATCTCACTGCACAGACGTAGGTCAGGGTCAAAGACCCGGTCAGCAGCTCCGCCTTGGTGGGCTTTAAAGCCGGAAGGGTCCTGGGAGATCATCTGACCCCGGGGTTCCCAGCCCTGACTGCACATTAGCTTCGGCTGGAGGAACGTTAACACTTATCGAGCCAGGCCTCCACCCCCAGTCTCATTTAACTGATCTGGGGTGGGCCCTGAGCTTTGGGGCGTTCTCGAAAGTCCCTAGGTGACTCTAATGTACGACTAGGGTTGCAAACCGCTGCAGCTGTCCAGACGGCCAATGACATGACACCTTTCATCTCATAGGCGTCTAATGCTGGGCCGTGGGATGACGTATGTCACCCAGACCTTCCCGGCCACCCCGTCTGAGTGAGGAAACCCATACTGGCCACAGGAGGTGAGCAGCTTCCCACACAGCTCTGACGGTGGTGTGGGAAGTCGAGATTCTAACTAAAGGAATGTAGGGGAAAGGGGAACTTGGAGGAAGTTCCCGTTCCTGCTTTACTGGGCAGCCGCGACGGCGCTCAACACCGCTCTGTCCTCCTGCTAAACGACATTTGTGATGGGCTCTCAGGGCCCCCAGCGCTCCTCCTCTGTGGACACACAGCAGCTGGGCGTGAGACAGAAGCCCGGGGCTGGCGAGAGACGTGCAAAACAGGGGCCACGGTTGCTTCACAGTCTATTCTGGGCCCAGAATGGATGATGTCACCTCCAGTGGCAGTGGCAAGCAGAGTCATGAATCATCCCTGAACGGGCCCAGCCTCGAGATAATAAATCGGATGTCAGCTCTGCGTACTTTGCAGATCTGGTGCAGAGGCGCCAGCTTTGCCTAGGGTGCTGGAACGCAGGCACCGACGGTGGACACAGCCAGAGAGGAGGAGGCGCTTTCAATGATCTCCTGCTATCAAGATGGGGAGGTGAGCTGAGGAAGAAACTTCAAATTCATAGGGAGAGCTCCAAGGCTCGCAACTTTGATCACCGCGACATCACGGCAGTTATTCTTGTGCGCCACTGGGTTTGCCGACCGAACCTGAGGATTAAGAGCCGCGCTTCCACACGGTGCTCCAGCTATTAATTACTGCTGTGCCCACTGGCACCGACGACCAGAGGCCGGCAGGTGTTACCACGCCGACCCTCAATTGCATTCATTTAGCTCAGAAACTCAGTCTAGGATTGAATTGGGCACATGTTCCTGCCTGGAAGGGTTTCTGGGACAACAGAAAGGAGTCAAGGAGTCTGTTAGGCAGGCTCGGTGTTCTTTCACTGCGTTTTCTTTCTTATTTTTTTCCTGGGTGGGCGTCGGGGCAGGTGTGTGAGGAGGGCAAGGTTTGTGTTGTCACACACGTGAGCTCTCCTGACTTCCTTCTCTTGCCTTTTCTTCTTCTTTTTTGGCTTTAGTTTTAGTTCCTGAAACAGCCGAGCTGAATGAACCAACCAGCAATACTGATTACAGCTTGCATTCTGGGGGCTGAAAGTTCGGACAACTCCGAAGTGTGCTGGCTGCGCCTTGGCTTATGAAGAAATGACTGAGCTCTGAAAGCTACTGGGTTGGCCAAAAAACCCGTTTAGTTTTTTTCCATAAAATAAGAGACACAGCCTTCACTTTCACCAATAACTTCATTGACTTGGATATTGAGTATGTTGGCTGTCTCTTGTGTGGTGTAACACTGATTGTTCTCAATGTCTCAATTTGATCGCTGTCTACTTCAGCTGGTCTACCTGACCATGGAGCATCATCCAGAGAGAAATCTCCGGCACGAAACTTCACACGTTCAATCAGTTCACAGCACCTTCTCCATACACTGCACAGATCTCTCTTTGTGTTTCAGTTGCGTTTTTACCTTCCTTGAAATAATACAGCATAATATGCCAAAAATGTTGCATGTTTTCTTCCATATTCAATATTAAAATGGCTATACAAAAATCCACCAATTTTAATAAGTTGTTTTTAAATGCATGCTGATATGACAGCTGTCACAATGCAATCTAACATAATTATTTCAAATAAAGACAACAAATGCCATTAGAGTCATCTTATGGAAAAAACCAAACGAACTTTTTGGCCAACCCAATACCAAATTAAAATGTAAACCTGAGAATTCTCCAAGTGTCTCTGGACCAAAACGTATCTTTAACATCCTATGGTCAATTTCAGGGTCTTTGGCTAAATCAAACTTGGTCAAGGCATGAACTATGTCAGGGTTTGGGGGCTGTGTTCTCAGCTGGGAGAAAGGTCTCTTCTCGACTTTCTCTTGTCCATGGTTTTGCTGAGGGTGCGGCTATGACGTGGACAGGAATGTGCAGGGAGAAAAAGGCCCTGCAGTGGGCAGTGGGCAGCTGGGCGGACGCGTCCAACAGATAGCGCTGCGCAGCCCTCTGCAGCAGTTTCCTGTGGCCGCTGTAACAAATGCCACAAACTGGAGCGGCTTAAAACAACAGAAATTTATTCCCCCACAGCTCCAGAAGTCTGAAACCGAGGTGTCGACAAGCCCACGTTCTCTCGAAGGTTCTCGGAGAAAATCTGCCCCATGCCTTTCTCTTTGCTGTTGGTGCTGCCGGTCACCCTCAGCTTGCGCCTGCATCACTCTGATCTCTGCCCCTGCGGTCACAGGCTTCCTCCCTGCGCATCTCTGTTCACATGTCCTCCTTCTTCTTAGAAAGATGCCCGTCACACTGGGTTCACTTACTCCAGTGAGACCACATCTTACCTTCACTACAGGGGCAAAGAACCTATTTCCAAATGAGGTCCCATTCGGAGAGACCAGAGGTTGGGACTTCCAGACATCTTCTGGGGGCCATACAATTCACCTGCAATATTCTTCCATCTGGGGAACTTAACGGCATCTGCCAGCCGTCGCGTACAGAGCGTTAACATTTCCTCCAACTGGCGAGCCTCGGCCTTCATTCCCCAGAACGACTGGAACAGGCTTCTTAGTAGTAAGATAACAGTGGTTATGATGATAATAATGAAGTCAAGTTTACAGAGTCTCCTGAGCATCAGATGCTTCCCGCAGATTATTTCACTTGAACCTCACAAGTCCGTGTGTCACTGACATTAGCCCCATTTAACAGATGAGGACACTGAGGTTGAGAGAAGTTGAGTAACTTGCCCAAGGTCATACCACGCGTTAGTCAAAGCTAGAAAACTCGAACCCGGCAGCGCGAGCTCTCGCCAGTCTGCCACGCAGCCCACACCCCTCATGAGCTTCACTCACAGGGGTTCTCGCCGTGACTGTTCAGCTGTGAGCACCAGGACACACTGGCCACATCGCGTAAGGCCCCCACATGTTTATTAATCCAACTCGGGTTAGGAAAATGCTTTTAACTCTTTTTCCTATTAAATTAAAAAGCACTTTGAACTCCGAGAACGAAGGGTCTCCCCATCCTGACCTTTCTCCCTTCTGGTCTCAAATAAACTGAAGCAAACTGGTTTCTTTTCAGACCCCGGGAGGTCTGCTAGTCCATTAATAGCACACTGTCTGGGAGGAGCAGAAATGACTAAGAAAACCCTCATCTATCTCTCTGACTCTCTGTTTATGGAAATAACCGGCAGAGGCGACTCAGAGGCACAGGTTTCTCAGCTGCACATGGTCACGTCTTGTTCTGGGGACCCTCAGTCCCTCTTCCTGGAGGGACAGGAAAATTCAACCTCTTTCAACAACGTCGGAGACGCCGTGTATTGTTCCAACCCCACAGTCACAACCAAGTTTAAAAATATTTATGCACAGTGTCAGAAACAAGGCAGAACTGACAACAGTCACTGTGTTAGGGATGGGATAACATTTAAAAAAAAATCCGCTACATTTACAATTCAGATCAGAATGAATTTTAAAAGCCTACAATAAGAAAGCAAATGTTTAAATAGGTAATAAGTGCACACGGTACCAAAAATTCAAAAGGTAAATGCGTATATAATAAAAAGTTTTCCCGCCTCTTTTCACCTCTGATCATTTAATCCTCTTCCGCAGTCGCAAACGCTGTTTTTTATTTACGTGTGTTTGCAATTTATGAGGACTCGTACATGTGCATAAAAGAGTCGCAGAGGTACGTGGCCAGTGACTGTTACACTTAATTACTGATGCCAGCCACAGGCTGATGCAAAGTCGTCGGTCCTATCTACAGAGGAGAAATCCGAGCCACAGAGAGGTAAAGCAGCTGGCCAAGGTCACACAGCTGTGAAGTCACAGACTTAGACACAAACACCAGCCCTCTGGCTCTGGAGCGTGTGCTCGCCCTACTACGCCATGTAACTCTGTTACCAGTTTTGTGGGTCTCCTCTCAGAAATATCCTATGCACATGCATGCATATATTTCTGTGTTTGAGGAGAGGGGAACATTACTTTTAAGGGCTAGAGTATTAAAAATTCAAGCACAGATTTTGGCTTGCCTGAAGAGGTTAAAACCCACGGTGTCCTTTAAGGGGGAGAGGAAAGAACCAGGACTATTGGGCTCCAGCCCGTCGCTGTGGGCGCTTTCCAAGCAGATTCACTTAACTCTTGCAGAGCAGGGGTGCCAGGGTGCCACCTCTGCAGTGAGCCAAACAGGGCTCCAAGGGAAAGCTGGGATTTGAAACCCAGTATGGCCCACACTAAAACTTACACTCTCTTTAGTGCCTTGTGCTGATACAGCTTCAGGTGGGCTGGGGCCTGGCCTCTGACCCACAAGGCTCGAAGCAGAAGCTCAAGTCCAGAGGCAGACAGGAACCTGGGCTCCTCAGGAAGCCTCCCGTCCCGGCAGGAGGCAGCCACCCCTGGCTTCTGGGTCCCTGGACCACCCCGCTATGGCCCCTCGCAGTGCTGAGATGCTAAGAAAGGGGGTGCTTTTAATCAAGTCACCAAGCTAAAGGCTCCTTTCTCTTCAGGCCTCCACACTCTTCCCTCACTGAGACCTCAAACCATGTCGTGAGGGTCAGAGCCTCCATGGGAACAGAGCCGAACAAAAGCCTCGCTGTCCCTCTCTGCAAAAAATCACTTCTGGGTCAGTGAAGTTGCTGACCCTGGGCTCGCTCCCTTTCTCCTCCTGTGGGCCACAGCCAGGAGGGAGGCAGGACGACCTATTAGCTCGGCACCCTTTTGATGCCAGGGCTTTTATTCCAAAGGAAAGAAGTTTAAGATTTATACTTGTGCTAAAGAAAACGCGCAGCCTCCAGGGTGCCAAGCCCCCCTGGGTTCACCTGCCCCTCTGGCGTGGGCACCCGTCCCCAGCCTTGCTGCTAGTGAGTTAAAGGTTTTGTATTCCCGTCTACAAAGCAAAGCAGGCGAACAGAAACCAAGCGACTGTGTTGATTAATATCTCAAGAGACAGATCCGGAATGGGCGCTTCCGGAATTTAGTTAGCTCGGGGGGGAAAAAAAATGAAAGCGCATTCCTAGCTTTCCTGTCAGAAATAAAATTAAGGTCTCCGATCAATGTTGCCAGGGCTGGGGCATCTACAGGAATCTTTAATGGCCTCCTCTACATGTTTTCAAATTCACATTCCCCTTCAACCCTGCCCCTTTAATTGGTTATTTGCGAGGTCATGTTTGCACCAATTTCTTGGGAAGGCTAATGGTGTTTGTTTAACGACTAAATAAAATGTGCAGACAGCTCTGGGGGCTGGTCTCTGACAGACGGCTCAGGGTGGGGGCTGTGGCTCTTCACCCCCACCCCCCATCACTCCCGGGGCCTTGCAGGCTCTGGAGGAGGTCCTGAGAGGGGTCAGACGACAGGCTAGGCCTTAAGGGGCATGTGCTGGGGGCTGGGGGTGGGGCAAGTTTGCCGGCCTCTGGGCAAAGCCTGTACGCATGCACCTCTCATAGCGGGCGCACAAAGCACGCCCACCCCACTTATACGGCCCTGGTTTTAGAATGAGCCCAGACAGAAGCACAGAACCCTGGGCTCTGAGAACCTGGCGGAGAGGTGACAGGCTGTCAGTTCGTCCTCATTCTGACTCAGGTGCGTCCCACTTCAAGCCTGCACCTAACTGCTTTTCAACAGAACCTCTCCAAGGGCCCAGCAGTTTGCGCCCATGTCACGGCCGGCCCTCTCCCCCGGTCTCTTCCAGCTGAGTGGACTGGAGGACTCAGTGGTATTGGTTGCTACCCTGTCTGAGCCTGCCCTGGAGTCCCAGTTCACCAGTGTCTTTCTTAAACAGTTTCCCCACACTGACAACGGCCCACTCTGCGAATAGGGTTATCACGGCACCTGATCTAGACCTCGATGCGTTAAAGAGCCCAATGGCCTGCTGGACGGCCACACAACACTGCAAACTAGATGGGAAGCTCTGTACGGCCAAGACGCTCGGTCGGGGTGAGTGGTCTGTGACAGGCCAGCAGCTTTCTTGTCAATGGGCTTCCAGTTCAGGGGCAGAACTGGAATCAGGACCAATACTGATCAGCTACAGGTTTACAGGTGTCCAACCAACCCCTTCCGTGACCTGCACCTCAGACGTGGGGTAGAGCGCGATGGGCACCCACCACCGCCTGCAACCCACACAGGAGTGAGCAGGCAGATCTGAGCGGCGGGGACAATGCCAAGGGCACCAGCCGGCCGAGGCAGGCGGACCCGGCTCCAGACCCCAGCCGCCGGCTCCAAAATTCTGCAGGATGCCCTCATGTCACATCAGCACCGGGTCATCACCAGCTGTGACTGTGCAAACCCTTATCCTGCTTACTAGCCCGCCCAACAACCCCTTCCCACCCAGGGGGGCCTCACCCCCATGCTTCTTCCACCGTACAAAGTCACACGTACAGGTCTGGGAGTCCCAACCCTTTCCCTGGGTAAACAGTCGGAGCGCTGGGGCTGCATTAGGAAAAACACAAAGACACTGTCTTTGACACTCCACACCTACATGTGAAGCAACGCTGTTTTATTTTGAATGCCTCTGTGAAGTCTTCTCCACGTGCCCCCTCTCCCACCTTGGGGCAAAGGCACCAACGCGCGTAAATAACTGCCGTGCGATTCCTCATCACTCCCTGCACGTAGAAGCAGCACGGGCTGCAGGGGTCGGTTTCAACAGCGAGGGTCTGGCGGGTCGTCAGGACGTTAAGGGCGCTCTTTCCCTCTGACTTAGAAAAGCATTACCTTCTATCACAGTTTCAGCTCCATCTTACTGGCACCGTTTTAATAAACAAACTGATTACACAAATTACGAAGGCCTGCAACTCCAGCAGCTGGTTTTGGGGGCAGAGAGGGTGTACGAAGTTAACGGGAGAAGCCAAGCTCGGTCCCACCGACTGCCCTGTGGCGGAGCCTGCAGGAAGCTCCTCCCTCTGGCCACACGGGTCCACGCGCGCACTTCCAGCCACCCTGGGGAGGACCGGCTGCACTTCACAAAGCCACTCTGGGGCTGAGGTCAGCACGGCGAGGGGCCCTGTCGGGGGGCCGGGGACTGTGCTGCTGTTCCTCTCCAAAGCCATTAGCATTGCACTTAATAAGCGACTGCGAACAGTTGGGAGAAGAGTCATCCATCACACTGATCTTTATTTTTCTCTCAGTGTACCCTGTTCCTTTGCCTCTGGAGCAAACAGGCCTGCTGGGTAATGGAAGCCACAGGGAGTGAGAGGCTCCGAGTCCCCTCTGTACCCCGCCAGACGCCACTCCCTCTCCGGCTGACCCTCACCAGGCACCGATAAGCTTCAAAGACACCACCTCATTTTCCACTGGGCCCCAACCGCCCAGGTCTCCCTTGATGGGCCAGACGTGGAGGGACCCAGCAGCGCAGGATTCATGAACCTGGAGCCCTGAGGTCAAGGGGAGGGACAGCTGAGGCTCCTCTGGAATGATGGTCATGGAGGGGCTCCCTTCCCCCCACAAGGAGGTGAGTGTGGGATGTATGTCGGCAGCCAGCTTCCCCACATTCCACTTTCTCAAACAGGGCTATGTGGGGAGAGAGGGGAGAGAAGGCAGAACCACATGCCTCCCTCCCTCTGGCTCTCAGCCTCTGCCAACTGAAGAGGGAAGAGCGAGTTAGAAAGGACAGCACCTTGTGGCTTCCTCCCCTCCTGCTCCCCCCTCCAGCCCTCCTCTGGGATCAATACCTAATGCTGAATTCAAGATCTTATCTGAGTTTTGCAAGGTTAAAGCAACAAACTTTTCTCCAATGGTTAAATCCTTTGATGATCAGCCCAATTTTTATTTTTCAGACCACCTCTAATAACTTTTAGAGAGCAAATGAAATGACTGAGAAAACTAGAAAGCTACTGCTCCCCCTCCCCCTGGGAAGAGATAATCTCGTGGTGGGTCAGAAAATGAAGTGATGGGCGGGGCCAAGGAAGGCCCCGGCTCCTTCCTGGCTATGAGAGCCAGCTACATGGGATTCCAAAACTCCATGTGCCCCAGTTTCTCCGTCTGGAAACGGAGGTTCACTGTAGTCTACTAAGAAGGGTAGGTGTAGAAAGGTACTAATAACGAGGAAGTGCTTAAGCCCTTAAAATCAGCAACTCCCCTGCTTCAAACCACTGCCCAGCATGGTGTTCGCTACGGGCAGGGGCCCTGGGTCAAACAGGCTGGGCTTACGTCTGACCGGAGTGGGGCTCTGAGCAGCTGGGTCCCCCATGACCTTCTGTCATGAAGAGTCAACACTGCGTGCGGGCACTGTGCTAAGTGCTTGGTATGCAAGTGCTCAGGCAGTGCTGGCTGTTTCTGCCCAGAGTGCTGGTTAACACGGAACCACCACTGTGGTGTGTGCCGTGATGGGACACCCAGGTCCCCCTTAAGGATCCGCTGGGAGTGCGGCCCCAGACATCCGGCCCCTCCAGGGTTTCCTCAGCATGAGCCCAGGGTCACAGCAGCAACCCCGGGCGTCTGCGTCCGATGACTGCTCAACGGACAGGAATAAAGGCCAGTCCTCCCCCACAACTGGGGGTGGCCCCAACTTCAGAATTCCCCAGGGCATCATAGGTGGCCTTTGCCCTCTGCTCGCTCCTCCTCGGGGACACTCCCGCCTGCTGTTCCTCATCTAGGGGACCCAAACTACCTGCTCGCCTCCTTCTCCTAGTTAAGAAAACACACACCGAACAAGGCATGCATCTTGGACACTCTCTCAGACCCTGGGGCTCGCCAACCCCGGTCCCCATGCTTTCCAGGACAGAGGCCTGAGGTGTTCAGAGAGGTCAGGGAAAGTACCCCCACAAGACACCGAGGGGCAGCAGAAGCTCCAAGCGTGTCCCTCTGAGGAGGAAGATGGGAAGAGCCCACACTTCTGGGCGAGCCAGCTGCCGATGGACCTGCTGCTTGCAGAGGGCAGTCACACACCCTGGGAGGGCTCACTGTCTCCTGTCCCCTGAACCCCTTCCATCGGTGCTGGCAGGTCCAAGTGCAGATATAATACAGGAAGAGACACAAGCTAGGGCTTCTGCGAACAAGAGCACACTGCTGTGCAGATGTAACTGAGTGCCACCCTTGTCCCTAAAGGGGGACAGGGAACGGAGGCAGGAGGTGGCAACTGCAGGGCAAGGAGTGGAAGGAAATTCTTCCCTGACCTCTGTCTCATGATGGCAAGTGTGGTCTACGTGGGTCCCTTTGAGCCTGGCCGACTGGACCCTCACAAGGCCAGGCCCAGGCCCGGGTTGTTTTCTCTGCAGAGCAGCTATCAGAGCTCCAGGGGCACAGAGGTGGTTTTCAAATGCCTGGGGTTCAGGACGAGGCAAGGCCCGGGCTGCCCAGCGGGCCTGGGTGAGAAGTCTGATGAGTGCTGAGCAAGTGCTGTGAGAACGGGGAGAGGTTAGTGGTCGGGGCTCTTTCGGAGGCAGGCTAGAGGCAGCGGCAGGGCGAGAGGTGCCCTCAGCTTCTGCTACTGCGGCACTTTCCTCTTGATAAGATAATGGGAAACAGGAAGCTGAGGAGGTGAAGGGAAGGACGGGGCAAGGTGGCTGCAGGAGGGTTTTATTTTCTTGGGCTTATCACCTGATTCCAAATGCACATTTTGTCAGGCCAGGGATGTGGGGCCCACTTGCTCCGCCCATGTGATTTGTGCTTCTGTTGTGATGCGTTCTTTCGTAAAAAAAGTCTTCCCTCCCCTAACTGCTCTGAGTCACTGAAGTATTACCCCAGCGTTAGCACCCAGTTCAAAGAGAAATTCCTCCTCAGCTGGGGAGAGGGGCTGGGAAATGCGTAAGGGCCAAAGCTCCCACCCGCACTGCAGCTGCACGGGGAGCGGGTTTCTGCACGGGAGGGAAGGGAGGCAGCACGTGAGGTTCTCCCTGTTCGAACATCAAGACACACCTCCCCGCCTGCCCCTCCTGTCCCGCCGCAGAAGCACCAGGCTGGGCCCCCGTGGGTGGCACCCGCTCAGGCCACATCGTGGGTGGGCGGCCCACGCAGTCAGAAGGACTCTGCTTTGGGTTGAATGCTCTGCTGTCATCTTGAAATTCTTAGCAACTGTTGAATAAGACACCCTACCTGTCATCTTGTTCTGGCTGCATAAATCATGTAAGGGGTCTTGGCATCTACCACAGGAATTTGAAACTCCGCAGGGCAGAAGGAGGCCAGGGCAGGCCCTGCATGCACTCGGGCCTCTGCCCACCAGAAGTCCTGGCTTGGGGAAAGTGAGCGAGGACGACCCTGCAACTGCTTCGAGTGCTGGGCAGTGGCACGGAGCTTCCCTGGACCTCACAATGGGAAACGCTTCCCCCGCCCAGTCACAGAGGGACTGCCATCCCATCTCTGCACCCAGCGCCTCTGGAAAAAGGGAAGAGGCTCCACCCATAGCAGGAGGCAACTGGGTTAGAAATAAGGGAGAACTTTCCTGGCAACGGGGAGCCTGGTGTCCTGAGTGCGGTTAGCAGACACTGAGAGTCAGTGGCCCTCCAGGTCCCGCAGGCAACTGACCTCTTTCCCTGGAGAGCTGCGAGGGTTAAATGAGATGACTCATCGTCTCCGGGAGCCCAGGGCCTGACAGAGCGGGAGACTGAAAACACCTTCTCATCCACTGACATTCAAAAGACAATGAGGACGGTGCTGCCCGGAGGAGCCCAGGAAGCTTCCAGGATCACACATCCTCACACCGAGCTCGGAGCTCGGACCCGGGTTCTGTTTAGGCGGGCCTTGCCCACCCTGAAAACGAACACGGCAACATTCTTCAGAAACCCTGTCCCCTCGCGCAGACAACGGGGAAACAGCAGAGTCTGAACTCGGCGGTCCTGGGTTTGAGTCCCTGCTCTGAACTTGGGTGCAGCAGGTACCCCGCAGAGCTTAGGTGATCTCATCGGCAAAATGGAGATGATGATGATGATGATGATGATGTAATAAGAATACAGTTGATGATAAACGATCCTATAGGAAGTACTGGGTTGGCCAACAAGGTCATTTGGTGTTTTCCCCTAAGACGGCTCCAGCAGTGCTTAGCTGGCTTCAACTTCATTCGAAACGATTTTATTAAGATTGTACTGTGACAGCTGTTACATCAGCATGTGTTAAAAA
>PVJI01014551.1:0-43808 GCA_004026765.1 Micronycteris hirsuta
TTTCCCATACGGTTGGTTCTCTTTTTATTTTAATACTAGTTTCTTTAGCTCCACAGAAGCTCTTTATTTTGATAAGGTCCCATTTGTTTATTCTTTTCTTTATGTCCCTAGCTCTAGGGGACATATCATTGAAGATGTAGAACAAACACTTCAAAAATTTATATGGAACCATAAACGTCCCCGAATATCAGCTGCAATTTTGAGAAAGAAGAGCAAAGCAGGAGGGATCACAATTCCTGATATCAAACTATATTACAAGGCCACTGTAATCAAAACAGCTTGGTACTGGCATAAAAACAGACAGATAGACCAATGGATCAGAATAGAGAGCCCAGAAATAAACCCAAGTCTCTACGGGTAATTAATCTTCGACAAAGGGGGCAGAAGCATAAAATGGAATAAAAATAGCCTCTTCAACAAATGGTGTTGGGAAATCTGGATGGCTACCTGCAAAAAAATGAAACTCGAGCACCAGCTTACACCATACACAAAGATAAATTCAAGGTGGATAAAAGACTTAAATGTAAGGCAATTAAGAATTTTTAAAAAATAATAAATAAATAAGAACAATCCTCCAGTGATCCTTTCGTACATTAAAATTTGAACAGCATTCAGGTATACAGGAAAAGCCTTTAGGATTAGGGACCAAAAGAAACCATGTTGCTTCCAAATGAAATGGGTCCAAGCAAGAGCTGATGGCTAGTGAGACTAACATATGAAGTTAGTCTTCTGCTCCTGGTGAGGTGGTAAGGTTACCTACGTAGGCTCTCATCAGTGTCTCTTCGGGATTAATGCTGTGATGATAATGATAAAGGTGATGCTGATGTGGTTAGTGTTCCTTTCCCCTGAATTAGTTATGGATAATGAAATTAAATATAGAATATAAAGGACAGAAGAGAGTCAGTATTACTGCAATCCTATAGCTCTTTCCCATTCTGTGCCAAACATTTATGTTGTTCACTCACGTATCCATCCAACCTATTTTCCTCAAAATGCAGTGCACGCCAGGCCCTGTGCTAGGCACTGGGAACACAGAAGGAATATATTCCTCAGCACCACCTGACATCCTTTCCTGATTAATATAAAAAACAATAGACAGCTTTCCAGGATGAGGACTATAACACAGAAAAGGGGAGCCTTTGAAGATCCTGTTACTAGACAGGTTATTTTTGTCCTTTGAGTGTTAGGCCACATATTTGTAACTGAGCAACTGGCATAGAATTTACCGCGTTCCCTATCTCTTTGGGAATACTGTCTTATTACCTAGACTCTATGCTCCCTATAGCAGAGGCTCCCCATGCCTTTGTCCTAGTTGCTAGTACAGCATCTGACTCAGTAAGTGCCTCTGATTAATGATCTGAACTGGTTTCTCTTTGAGAGAGTGCTGGAAACCTGCCTTTGGTGTGAGCCAATATTGACCACCCTGATGTTAGATATTCTATTCAAAGTAACCAACTGAACAGTAACTTCGTGGCCAGTGACAATGTCTTGGTATGGTGTTTATGACTCCTTGTACCTAGATGATGAATTAATTAATTAAACAAGAGAACAACAATAGCTACCATTAAGCAACTAGTAGTGTGCAACACTACATTAATTTGAATATATTCTTTAATCTTCACAATGTTATATAATTTATGACATAATGCATCTTTTACCTATGCTGTAAAACTTTACATTGTCTTTTATAACTGAGATCGAGGGAATCTGAGTGCTTTACAGATTTTCATAAAACTAGTAAGGGACAGTGTCACTATTTAATCCCAGCTTTGTCTGGGTCCATATACTATACTAATGAACTATGTGCATCAAAGTTAATACCAACAATAGGGCTGACCACCTGTATTTTTATATCATTTTAAAGTATTCTATTTAATAATGTAGAGAGAGAACCCATTTCCCTCAGAGATATCAAGATTTTGAGAAAAATGGATCCCCTTGCACCGAGAAGTTAATGTGCATTGGGAGTTCATTAGGGAAAGGTTTCTATAAATAGAATTTTCAGCCTCACCCTTTCAAGGACAATGTTTTATGTCCATTCATTAATTCATCTAATTAAGAATTCTGAGAATGTTGTGCCAGGATGAACAAACCCCAGTTTCTGCCCTCAAGTTGTTCGCTCCACAGGAGACGCACCTCATGGACCACAAACCTTAAAATACTCACTAGCTGAGTCTTTATAGAAAGCGTTTCCTGACCTGCTCCCTCGCACCCACCACCAAATACAGGCATGTGAAACCCAGGGAAGATGTCAGAGCTGGGAATCACAGCTTTGATGAAAAATGATGCTCAGTGCAGCAGTTAAACGCAAGGAATTCGATGTTGGCAGCACTAGCAACCGAAACACATCTCAGCCAATCACGAGACGTGTGTGACTTGGGCTAATTTACATGAACTTTATGAACTTCAGCTTTCTCACATGTGAATTAAGATGAAAGTATCCACCTTTCACGGGGGGCATGGACAACATGACTGCTAATTCAATTCACCAATGATAAGGGGTTAATGCTCAAAATGTATAAAAAACTCATACAACACCTCCCCCCCAAAAAAATCCAATTAAAAAATGGGCAGAGCACCTGCATAGACACTTCTGCAAAGAAAACATACAGATGGATAATAGTCATATGACAAGATTCTCAATGTCATTAATAATCAGAGAAATGTAAATCAATACCCCAATGGAATATCACCTCAAATCTGTCAGAATGGCTATCATCAATAAATCAACAAATAATAAGTGTTGATGAGGATGTGAAGGAACCCTTTGCATTGTTGATGGGAATGAAGATTGGTGCAGACACTATGGAAAACATTATGAAGGGTCCTCAAAAAATTAAAAAATGGAACTGCTGACCCAACAATTCCACCTCTGGGTATATTATATCCAAAGAAACCAAAACCACTAATTCCATAGAATATATGCACCCCTATGTCATTGCAGTGTCATTTACAACAGCCAACACACAGAAGCAGCCCAAGTTTCCATCCATAAACAAGTGAATTAAAAAGCTGTGGTACATATAACAATGAAATTTTACTAGGCCATAAAAAATAATGAAATTTTACCTTTTGTAACAACATAGACAGACCTAGATAGTATTACACTACATAAAATAAGTCAGTCTGAGAAAGACAAATGCCATGTGATTTCACTTGTATGTGGAATCTAAACAACAAAATAAATAAATAAAATTGAAACAGACTCAAAGATACAGAGAACAGACTGATGGTTGCCGGAGGGGAGGAGCCTCGGGGGACTGGATGAAAAGGTGAAGGGATTAAGAAGTACAGATTGGAAGTTACAAAACTGGTCATGGGGATGTAATGTACAGTAGAAAGAATATAATCAATAATATTGTGGTAACTATGTATGGTGCCAGGTGGGTACTAGACTTATCAGGGGGATACTTTATAAAGTATACGATTGTCTAACCACCATGCTGTACATCTGAAAATAATACAAAATAATACTAAATGTAAACTAAAATTGAAAATATATCTTTAATAGTGCTTATATAAACTCCCTGGCTTTTAATAAAGCACAGACCTGAGAGCTTTGTCTATGAGCTTTGGTAAGCTCCTTATTCTCTCTGTGCCTCCCTTTCCTTATCTACGATATGGAAATAACAGCAATACTTGACTCCTTAATCTTTGTAAAGACGACTGAATTCATTCATAAGGAGCATTTAGAATAGTGTCTGGTGAACAGTGAGAGCTGTACGAGGGTTAGGACCATCAGCTAGTTAACAAGTGCTGCTGCTACCCACCCAGGAGACCGTGTTTCTACCTGCACGGGCTTCTGTGAGAAAGAAACACACTGGAAAACACCCCACGGGGGAAATCAAACTGAGCAGACTAAGTAAGCTCTTCTCTGGAAGCAGAAAGAAGTAAATGCTGAAAAGAATAGGAAACTTTAATCAGGCCCAATAGAAAGAACGCATCAAGCAAAATTCAATATGGCAAAGTTCTGCCAGAACAGACTGAGTCTCAGCGAGAACAGGCCTTAGAGGACCCTGAACAATGAAAATCGAGTTGTGGGCATCGAGCCATGGGGTGAGGGATTCAGCGCACGAGCAGGCCTTGGCGGCAGAAGTTTGCATCCTGGTGATGAAAGGCTTTCCTTTACATTTAAAAGGTCATCTCTATCCATTTGCCATTGGTTGTACTTGGTTTTATCCTAAACTAATAAATGATGGGCATTCAGGCCATCCTTTCCCCCTAATTTCTCTGAGTAATTACTCTAAGTGAACTGTCTTTTCTACAAATACCATTCAGGGGGTCTGCTGCTGTTTTCTCTTTGGCTTATCAACCTTTTGAGAGGTCAGTGGGTCTCCTGGAGTCACTCAAATGGAAAATGTGAAAAACACCTGAAGATTAATGGATTAGGAAATTTTGAGCACAAACTCCATTTAGCACTGCACATCCATCAACTTCCAGAATAGCATAGAGGAAAATAGGAAACCGAAGAGGGCTCTTACTCACATTTGAAGGTCTGATGGAGCCCAGGATCATGAAAATGCAAAGCTCTTTTTGCCTATGGGCAAACTTTTCTCCCAAGGCGTTATTTCAACAATTTTATTCCCTTTTTGCTCCTTGCTACCTGGAAAATTCCTACTCACCTTTCCATATTGAAGCCAAATGTCACCTGTTGAATTATGCCTTTCACTCTCCCCAAACTGAATTACTAGCATTCTTCACTAAGCTGCTTTCAGAATCCATATTTCCTCAATTAAAATATATAGTGCTATGTTTTGATTATTTACCTGGAAGTTCCACCTTTGGAATATTGAGAGTGTCTTGTTTTATCTCCAGTGCCTGCCAACATACAATGAGGGCTCCCAAATTGGTAATAATAAATTAAGAGTTGATAGTTTTGCTTCAAGATGAAATTCACCCTGGGCCTTGGGGAGATGAGCATATCCACCAAGTCAAAAAATGTGGCTTCAACATCAGAATTCACAGACCGTAACAGAGACTTACCAGCATACTAGCCCACTCATCCAGGAAGAGCAGCACGTTTCTCTTAAAAACATCTGAAGCCCTGGCCAGTGTGGCTCAGTTAGTTGTGCATCATCCTGCAAAGCGAAAGGTCACTGGTTCGATTCCTGGTCAGGACACATGCCTGGGCTACAGGTTCAGTCCTGTCCCAGGTGTGTATGACAGGCAACCAATCAGTGTTTCTTTCACATTAATATTTCTCTCCCTCTCTTTCTGCCTCCCTTCCCCTCTCTCTAAAAAGAAGTAAATAAAAGCTTTATAAAAAAAAAAAAGGAGTAGACACACCTAAAGTCCCCTCTCTAAGATCAAGGTGTAAGATTCCAAGATCTGGAAGCATTTTGACTCTGTTTCCCTCAGTGTCAAACTATCCATTATTATTCTCATCAGTTTTACTAACTCTCCTTCTATTTGCAATCATTTCTAAACTCGGTACATTTTCGTAGAATGAAAACATAAGTAATCAAAAGAACTCAGGAAGACTTAAGTCTCAGGTCATCTTGAGGATATGTAGTTAGAAAATATCTGTGTAAATTCTGCCCCTGATATAGTCTTTACAGTTAGCAGACAAAGGAACTAAAAAGAAGAGTAGTGCTTATAACACAGTAGTCTGGACAATACACTAAATTTCGTATAAGCTTTCTATCCTGCAATCAGCATGCTACTCCCCTGTGGAGGCACAGCCCCGAGCTGCCTTCACTCTGCTTTGCCCTCCCCCCGAGAACAGAGCCACCTCCAGCTCGATGCTCATACCTGTCTACATGCCAGGGTTACAGGCCCAATAGTTGAAGGATTATGGATTAAAACCTAACATCTATTACTCCGAAAGTCTAAAAACACCCTTAAGTCAGAAATGGTTTCTGCTATATTCCATACATGTTGAAGAGATTTTTGTTTCTCTTCATAAGCCTGAATGTATATGGAATCCTTAAAATGTTTTTTTAAATACTGACTTGAACAGCTTCCCTTGAATTCCAAACTCTTTAGCCTTCCCTTGTTTTATGGTATCAGTGATGAAATAAGAGGGTTTTTACTCAATTCATATAGTGCAGTTAACACAGCTAAGTGTCTCATTTGAGAGAACTCAGTAATTTTTGTAAGCAGAAACCAATTAACCTGTCCCTCTTTTGGGATCACATGGGACCAAATAACAAAATACTTAATTTTTCAACTAGTTTTCTTGCATCCACCGACATATGGGCCCTTTCAAGATAAACTCTCTAGATAAGCATTTGACTATATTTAGTGCCATTTCTAAACTAGATTTTTAAGAAGTCAACTTATTGGATAGGAAAAAATGAGACTTTTTTGGCATTACTGGGGAATTGGGAACTATCATCTCAGATGTCAGGATAAGGACAAAGCTAATTATGTGATACGAGAATTCCATAGTAACCGAAATCTGGTGTGCGGGACGGTGTATGTAGACAGCCCCACCACCAGGTGGCTCCACTTACATGTTTCCACTCCCTGTTCTCTGTTGAGAGGTCCTCTGGCACACCCACATAGGTCTGTCTGGTGTTCTGAAATGTCTGGACATGTCTGACAAACTGGGGGGGTCTGACCTGCTGGAAACCACTTTTCATGAGGGACTGACACGACTTCTAGAGAGAAGCTCATCATGGGGAAGAAAGAACCTGGCTCAATAAGCCAGATGGACCCAGTAGTCTGGCCTCATTCCTCCGAGTGAAGGAGAAATTCCAATTAGGCCATAATTTCTGGGGAAGGTGTTTGTCCTCCAGTCCTCAACATACACATAGCTTAATGCAAGAGGATGAGAAGCCAGAGGGAAGAAGGAAAAGTAGACAAAAGCTAAAAGTTACCCAGTTAAAACTCTGCAAAGTGCCGAGACAGAAGCAGATCTGCCTTGATAGTCCTCTCAAAGAGTAAACCCCCAGAAAGGAAGGGGGCTCCTCTCCCAAAACAGCAGCAGAACACTGAATGCTCCAAGCCGTCTTTCTGAAGCCCCCTGACAGAACAGGCAGCACCTTAAAACCAGGGCAGATTCCATAGGGCAAGCAAGAGAGAAGGAAACCACACTGAAGGAGACTGCAGGTTTCCTGGGGCAATTCCTTATGTCATGGTATCGGCACTATGCATCTCTCCTGTACAGTGACTCTGGGTAGAAGAAAGAATAAGTACTTCATGAACTGGGTTTCTAGATACTGGTTTCACAGATGCTGTATGAATTATTACACTATTCTCCAGAACATTCCTAGCAGTGGAATTTATTATTTTAACCATATTTATTTACTTTGTTGCAGGCAAATAGTTTTGGGGGTGTAGAAATTAGTCTCTTAGTGAAAGTCACAAATTACTACGTAAAGTGTATAATCCCATTCACATCAAATACGTAGAATAACCAGATCTAAAGACAGAAGGGAGTTGCCAAGGGTTGGGAGGAAATGGAAAGGTACTACAAATGGGAACAAGTTTTCTTTCTTTCTTTCTTTTTTGCAGGTGATGCAAGTGTTCTAATAGATTATGTGATGGTTGTACAACTGTACACATATTCTTAGAAACACTGAAGTGGATATTAGGTAAGTGAACTTTATGGTAGGTAACTATCTTAATAAAACTATTTTTAAATAGGCTCTTTTCAGTAAATAAACAAAACTTCAAATTAAAAATGTTTTGAAATTGCCATAATGATGTTTATCATATTTTAGCAAAAATCATAATTATAGTTTTAAAAAAATTAAAAATGCATCCCTGACTGGTGTGGCTCAGTGGGATGGCTGTCATTCTGCAAACCAAAAGGTGCCGGTTGGATTTCCAGTCCGGGCACACGCCTGTTGGGTTGTGGGCCAGGCCCCTGGTTGGGGGCGTGCGAGAGGCAACCCATGGATGTTTCACTCTCTCCCTCCCTTCCCCTCTCTCTAAAAACAAATAGATAAACTCTTTTTAAAAAATTAAAATTGTAAAGTGTCGATGGGAAATGCATTTGAAATATCAAGGCATAGTGTCAACTGTAATTTTGGAATTCCATATATTTAACCAAACATTTTCTTTTTACGATTATGATAATATATGCTAAGGTATATATATTTAAAATATGATGATGATTTATAGTACATCATATTTTCTTATCATACAAAATGAATTATGAGTTAAAATTTCATAAAAGTAGAACTAGTAGAACTTCCCTAATACAGTAGCTACTTGGCACATTTATACTTACATTTACAATGAATATTAAGTAAATTTTAAAATTCAGAGTTTTCTTACTGCATTAGCCATGCATCGAGTGCTCTACCATGGGCCACACGTGGCGAGTGGCTGTGATGTTAGAGACAGTAGAACATTTCCACCTCCACAGGAAGTGGTTGGACAGCACTCACTTTAAGTCTTCAGGTTTATAATTCTACTTTGGGATTCATTCTTCCTTTTGTCATGTTTATGTTTTGAATAATTTATTTTTTATAAATAAGTTTTCATTAATTTAAAATTATTTTATTTATATCTTTACTATTACTTATAAAATCTCATCGAAATGCAGAAAAACAGCATTTCTGGTCATGAGTATTATAATTATTTATTAATGAGACTGTTTTACCCAAACCTGATAGTTGTCAGGATTGATATCCATAAGGAAAGCCCCAGGTTCTGCTGGACATCCTCCTAGTCTCAGAGATGATCACTGGCCATTGCACTGAAGTCATTTCAACTCTATTTCATAATGTTTAAAAGGATTCTCTCTCCAATGACTTGTGAGGTGGAAATCAAGAGAGATCATTAGGGAGGAAAAAGAAACCATGTCAGAGGGTTGGAGAGAAAAAAAGCTGGGAACAATAAAATAATCTCTGATTTCAACTGTAACTTCAGAGCCACTTTAAACCTGGGACCCGTAGTGTTCTCTTTTAAAAAGTGAACGATGGATAGTCTGTTGACTTTTGCTGAGCACCAGAGGAAATGTTCAAAATAACCAATGAATCTCAGCACCCTTATTAGATGCTTTGATTCATAAAGCAAAGTAGCAAAATTTGCATTGCATCTTTCCTAGGTGTTGATGATCAGCTGTTCCCAGAGGCTGTTTAGTCTTTGGGCAGATACAAACAACGTATCACGCTCACAGCGGAAAGCCGGATCTCCCAATTATTTTGAGAGTAGTTGAAGGGACTCTACCTATGTCTGAACTCCCTTGTCTTCCTGTCTGTCCTGGCTTATATTGCTGTGACTATAGTTAAGTTTTGTTTGTTTAGTTTTATGGCATTAGCACTGGTCTTTTTTTAAGCTGTAAATACAAAACAGAGTTTACCCCATTATAAATGCTCCTTTCTCGTCCAAGAATCAATATGTCAAAGGACGTCGAACAGTGATTAGCTCATAGTGTGACTCCATGCAAGATGGATAGATAGACAGACAGACCTAGACAGAAGTCATTCAGTTCTCCTTGTCAGGAACAATTTTAAGCTGTGGAACACTGTGATCCTGCCCCGATCATACGAAGCTTTCTAGCAGTCCCCTCTCTGTTTGCCTCAGTGGGCAACATCCAGGGTGTTGCGATTTCTCATGCAGACGGAGGCAGATACATTTCCTAGCAGCCCTTTCCCCCATCACAACCACACAAGGCTGACATGTCTTACATCAGAACAGCTGATGTGAACCACGTCTCTCTGATGGGTACATACTTAGGAAAAATGAAGATCGTTATTATTTATAAAGTTACTAGATTAATTTATCCAATCATAAACATAGTGATGAGATGCAATAATTCTGCTGAAAATGTTTATCTCCTGCAAAGATTCTCTGGAAACTCTCAACAACTCACGATATTATCAGTGAGGTTGCAAAAAATAACCTTAAATGAGAATTTTCTACAATAGGCCATTGCAGTCCAATTAGACTAAACATTGCTAGCTATAACAGGGATTAATAATGCAGCATCTCATAGGCAACATGAAGCTTTCAAGTCCCCAAAGCAAAATTCACTTAGATGTCCCATCTCTGCCAAAACGGACGAGTGGTCTTGTAGGTTATTGTGAATTTCCAGTTTCTTATAAATGTGTCATTTCCTACAAAACACTATAGACTAGAAAATAGTCTACAATATTTACTACATAAACTCCATTATGTTCCAGTGACTTTCCACAGATTCTATGCATTAGGTCAGAAGTTTCTTTATCTGTATTTAATTTCTGATTGTTTTCATGGAGAGTACCTATGGACTCTATCAAGAATCAAGTAAGTGGAGAGTGTAAGCCGATAGTTTTCTTTGTGACTGAATCATCATAAATTTTCTTGGTTACAGTCCTTCTACTAGCATTTTTTGTACACTTAACAGAGAGCACTGCCAAATTATTGTTTAATTTGAAGCAGATGACAGACTTTAAAGCAGCACATTAAGATCTTTGGGCTGACTCATGAACTGGCTTAAAATTACAATTTAAATTTGTTTAGTATAACCGTAAAATAATGTGGTATTAATAAACCAGTTTATCCATTCTTCTGCCAAGCTAAGCATAAAGAATGTAATCAGCATTTCTAAAGAATTCTAAAATTAAACTGCAATTGTAAATAGAGAAGCTAAATGAAAGACTGTCAAAGGATGACTTTGGAATACTGTTTGTTCTCATGGGAAGAGCTGGAAAGTGAACCTAGTTTTCCTAAGTCCATGTAAGCAAACCTTAGAGTAAATCCAATCAGGCTGCTAGGTACTGAAGGGTTAAAGTGGGGTGGGGAGGGCGACCCCTCCGAGTGCAGGAGACTGAGGAAGAGAAAGCAGTTTAGGAAACAGAAATGGGAGACATCCCTGGCCAGTGAGACCGGACATTTGCAAGAGGCGCCCCCCCACCCCCACCCTGCTCCGCAGCCTCCCCAGAGCACAAACGCGTGCTCGCTCAGGAATGAGTAGGTGCACGCCCTGTTTCAGAGCTTAGCACTTTTCTTTAAAATGGAGCTGACATTCAAGTTTTGCTGTAAACATGGGCCCATTTTACAAGAAAAATAAAAATACAGAGTTTAACAGGGGTCACTCTACATTGCCAGCCAAGCAGGCAAACGCTCGAGAGTATGAGCTAAATAATTCGAACAGGAGGATGACGTTCCCTTTATTCAATACAACCGTCGTATTTCTAAAAGTCCTGAACGTCGGGTTAAGGAATATCTTCACATATAACTTAATTCTACGAAAATGTCCACGCTTCGTTAAGTGAAAAGCATAGGTTATACAACTATTTACATATTCCTGGATTTTATAATTAGATGTTCCTATATTTCTTTTTTTAAAAATTGTAGCATATAAGTAAACAAGCTTGACAGAGTATCTGGGAATATGGATGATTATCTTTTTATATAATAAGTACATAAACCCTTTATGATCTTCAGGAGAAGCAATAAATGTTATCTTCCTGTCACCTTACATTATCTTTTTAATTCTTAGCCCATTAATAGATAGCTTCCTGGGAGTGGGGGCAGGGGTTAAGAGGTTTTGATCCTTCTTTGGCTCCGAGAACATTTCCCAGAAAGTCCTGAGCATAAAGGTATTACAGAGAGTATCATTTTATGAGGAAAATGGAAAGAGAAAGAAAGACAGTAGAAAAATAATAGGATGGATATTTTTAAGGTGAGAGAGTGAGCGAGCAGGGCGGGAAATGGAGGATTAGGTTAAACTATTAAATTAACTCATTGGTTTAATAAATTAATTGATCACTGACACCTAGGGTAATACTATCTTCACTTTACGGCTCCATCCTTTCAAGAGAGTGATTGCTTATTAATGGTTTTACTTGACTTTTAAAATTATTTTTATATTAAGAATTATTTTAGAGATAAATTTCAGAGAATAAAAAAGCATACACCTACCTATATATCAGGCACACATATTTAACAAATGTTAACATAATTACCCATATTTAAGATAGTCTTTTATTGAAGCATAGCATACAAAATGAAAATTGTATTAGACTGACAGCTGTCAGAGGGGAGCTGGATGAAAGAAGCTGAGGGGATTAAGCAAAAAAAACCCAGCATATATACTTATATATAAAACACATAGACACAGACAACTGTGTGCGTGTGTATGAAAATATATTTATATACATATTTATAAGTGTAAAAAACACAGACACAGACCACAGTGTGGTGAAAGCCAGAGAGAAGGTGGGTGCAGGGTAGGGGGAGGTGGGCAAAGGTGGGGAAATGGGGACTGAAAGAGACTGTTTGGAGTGATGGGCACAGATTGCAGTTTGCAGATGATGTTTTACTGAGTTGTACACTTGACCCTGTGTGGTTTTGCAAACCAATGTCACCCAATAAATTCAACAGAAAAAACATACAGGTAAATGACATCCCATGCAATGAACATACCCATGTGACCACTACCAAACTCAAGCAATGGCACACGCGCCCAGAAGTACTGCCTGGGTGTGCCCTCACTCACTGTTACCCATTCCTTCGCATGGCCATCCCCATCCTGACTGCTGATAGCATAGAAGGCTTGTTTGTAAAATTTGTATTAAGAAAATCATATATGTTTTTGGACCTGGATTATTTTGCTCAAAATTCTATAAATGACATTTATCCAAGTGTTGAATACTTGTCTATGGCAATACTTTATTTTCATTTCCGTGTCTTATTCCATGTTATGAATGTAACAGTCTTTCATTCATTGCCCTGTTAACGCACACTGAATTAAGTCCCGTAAACGGTTCTGAGTAAGACCACGAGGAACATTCTTATGCATGCTCTGTGGTGAACATGTGCGCACATTTCTCTTGAGTATGTAGAAGTGGAATTGCTAGGTCACGGGATGGGCCTATGTCAAGCCTTAGAAGATACTGCCAAATAGTTTTTCCAAAATAGTAGTGCCAATTTTTACATCAACAAGTAATGCATAACAATACCAGTTACATCCCATTCTTGTTGATATGGAATAGTGTACCTTTTTTTCTTCATTTCGGCAAGCGTTTGGTGGATTCTTGTTTGGCTTTGATCGAACATCATGGATTTGTTGGTCATTTGGCTGTACTCCCTTTTGTGCAGTGTTAGTTCAAGACTCTTGCCCATTATTCTATTGAGTTGTCTTCTTTCTTATTGGTTTGTAAGAGTTGTTTACATATTCTGGATATAAGTACATTGTGTTATATGTATCTAGGGCAGAGATTTTCAACTGGTATGCACATGAATTTCTAAAACATGCAATACCTGACTATTTAGTCAGGGGCACTGACCTCTTTTCCCCTAGATTGTCAAGTGAAAAAATGACAACAGCCAACACCACAATAGCCATCCGGTGTGAATGAATCAGAATTATACCTAGTTTTTGTCAGATCAGCAAAAAATATATATTTTGGTGTGCCCCAGACTTTGAGTAATTAGTTTATGTGCCGTGAGATGAAAAGGGTTGACAATCACTGATCTAGGATATGTTCTTCCATTTGTTCCTTGCTTATTAACTCTTTTTAAAAAGTAGAAAGTAAAAAAAAATAGAAAAAGGTATCCTGCAAGGACTATCCCCCAAAATAAAAATTTCTAAAAATTATTTTATTTTCTACCTTCCTATATCTTTATGTTTAAAATATTGTTAATATCAATAGCATGTAACTAAATTTGGCTTATTTTATATTTTTGTTTTCTTTCTCTACTTTTAAAAATCCAAATTAGTAATAACTACGCTTTAATTGAAGAGTTTAACTAATTAATATTTATGGCTATAAGAATTTTGGACCACTTTTCCCTCTCAGTCCTTCCTAATAACCCCTCCCCTCATGTGTTCATTATAATCTAATATCATCATTTCAGCACAAAGCTCTTTGTACCTGATCTACAGTTAGAAGTGGAATATCATCATCTCTCACATGGTTGACATTTAAGTTCTTTCTACAATATTGATGTCACTCGCAATTCTAGAATGTACATGCTTTTGTATGTTTCCTGTTGGTCTGTATTCTATTTATCTGAATTATAGCCACAAGAATAATAACTGAGCATGTAACTATTTAAATATATTTGATATTGTCAAGTTGATTTGTGACATGATTAAACCAACTTATATTATAATTCATAGCATCTATCAGAGTTGACATTTCCCTACTTCTTCTCCAACATTTGACATTTCAGTCTTTTTCAATTCCACCAGTTTGAAATGGTGCTAATTATCTTCTTCTGGATTAGATTTGCATGTCTTTGTTTATTAGTGATCTTGAGCTTCTTGTGCTTCTTAAACTTTTTCCGTTTAGGTGTGATACCTATTTATATCAGGGTGCATTTTATATTGGGTAGCTTTCAATTTACACATTCATACGTAATTTTTAAAATGTATTCTTGATTCTCATCCGATATATTTTTTACTTTGTTTATTCTGCCTAGTTGGATAAAAGTTTGTGGGTTTTTCATTTTTTTTAATATATTTCCTCAAATTTTAAGTCATTTTCTTTGTTGTCGGTGTTTTTAAATTTTGGAAGAATATTTCTCTTCTTGCATTTTTTTAAAAATAAATTTTGAGTGTTCTGTCATTCAGCTTAAATTTGTGAAGCTTTCCAACCAATTACACTTTTCATTCATTTTTCACAGAGTAACTGTCAAATTTTCAGGAAATGTACAAGTATTTTTTAAATATTTCTTTGGTTTACTGCAAGGATTTTAAAGTAAATATAACACAGGAAGGCTAGCAGTTGAACTGAATGGAGATCAGGGCTTCAAATAAATGTATACTGTGTATGAATAAAAATACAACATAAATAGAAAATCTCTGAGGTTTTTTACCCTGTTGTACACCTACAATTCACTCACAATAGTACTAACACACTTATGAGAATGTCTGCCAGAGAATGAGAGAAGATGAGCAACCCTAACAGATCCCTGTTGTCTTTCAACAATCGTCATCATCACACTTCAAAAGCTGGGCCCACTGACAAGTGGCTGAGGTGACTAAGACACCTGAGCAGGCATTATTGGCAACTTAAACCATGGATAAGCCATTTTGTAAGGCTATAGCACAAAAGAATAAATAGTCATTTATCTGAGGACTGCATGCGAATTTCTACCCAACTTGCTACTTGTTACTCCTGTAATCAGCACTCACAGCCCCACATTTCAACCACAGTGGACCCTAATGGACACATTGCACTCCAGCCTCTATCTCTTTGGTACACACAGGACTTTATGTGTTCTAATCATTTTCTCAGGATAGATTTTCATATGTAAAATTAGTGTGTTAAAGATTATGCCATTCTAAATGCTCTTTCTGTCTTTACAGCTTTATTGAGATTTAATTGATATATATGAAGTTACACATATACACATTTTGATGAGTTCAGACAAAAGCATACACTCATGATACCATCACCACAATGATGCTAATAAACATATCTGTCACCCTCAAAATATTTCTTGTGTCCCTTAACTTATTTTGTGTGTGTGTGTGTGTGTGGTTAGCACACTCAACACGAGATTCACGCTTTTAAAAAATCTTACAGCATGCATCACTGTATTAACTATAGGTATATGTTGCATAGCAGATCTCTACAACTTATTCATTTTATATTGATTATAACTTTAGAACCAGGCTTTGTGCAACGGAGAAGTTTAACTGTAACACAGGCCCAGCAAGTCTTCAAACGACCCTACAGGGGGCTCTGGACCCCACTACCTGTACAAGCTGTCCTGCTTTGGGCTGAAAAGACTGTGTCTTTACACCCCCACTTCACTCAGCCATCTGAGGAAAAAGCATGATCTAAGGTGGCTCCCTTTAGCTGAGGCACGTTTCCGAGGAACGGACCCTCAGAGGCTGCCTGTTGACTTCACCCCTCACAGCAAGACCTTCCTTGAAGCAGCATCTGGGTAGGAGCAGTCCACTGAGGGTTCCATGCAGAATGATGGAAGATGTCTAGATCCTTGTTGATGCCATTCGTCCACTAAGTTAACCGGTCCTGGCAAGTCCCTGCCTCCAGACTTACTATGGGATGAGATCATAACGGGTCACATTTTGTTAAAATTTTCATTACTTGCAGCAGGCAGGGTATTACTCTATACATTGAAATTTACGTCAAGGCTCTTGATTTTTGCAGATTTGGGAACAAACTTAAGCCTGACTTTGAATTCTTTCTTCAGGCCAAGTCCCTGTATGACTTTCTCTTCTCTCCTGCTGCTGAGACTAAGAGGAACCTGCTTTCTGCAGTTTCCTTCCGAGGATTAGGGGCTGTGGCCCATACCAGGCTGTATGTGTGGGGCATGGGAAGGGAAGAACAAGGAAAACTCCTATCTGAGGGAGTTTGGGGCATACAGAGAATCCTGTTTTGACTTGTGTATAAACAGAACTCACTAGAGTTATCAACACCTTTTAAATGAGGCAAAGTGTATGTCCCCATCTCCCTGCATGGAATTTAATTTACTCACCAGTTAACCTAATTCTTACAAAGAATATTCAAGATGTACCTCCTCCATTAACTAGCACTGCAAACTTCAGAAAGTCACTGAGCCTTGATCTCTTCACTCATGAAATGAGATTATTTGGGCTGGTTTATCTCTAGGGTTCCTTCTAACTTTAAAATCCTACAATTCTATGAGCTATGTGTTTATTTCTCCTTATGACTCTGTTTCCTGAAGTACATTTTCAGTAACAACCACCAAATGACAGCCATCCAGACACTTTCTGCTTAAATCACCTCTGTCACCAGATGTCATCTCAGTGGAACAGCAGACGCAAGGGAAGCTGTCAGCTCCCTTCCGAGCACAAACACCTGATCATATCTGCTACGTGCAAGCAGCCATGCAGCCCCAGGCTCAAAGCATTTCCCAGTGATGTCTGTGTTCCAACACGCTGGGAGCAGTAGCCACAGCTTATTGCAGTATCTTTTGGAAACCAGTGAAAGGACACCCCTGTGTATTTTGTCTTATTAAGGAAGCCATGGTTCTTTACAGCCAAATCAGCCTTGATCTAGGAAATGAAAGTTTATTTGTATTGATTTGCTTTTCTGAAATCAATGACTTCCGAGGGAAGCACTTACCTGTCCTCAATACATGAGGACTCTCCCCAAAAGTGCATCTGGTCAACAAGTCTTTGGTTCTATCAATAGGCTCACAAAAGAACACATCTGAATGACCAATAAGCCTATGAAAAGATACTCAACTTCATGAGTACTCAGGAGATGCAAACCGAATGCACAATAAGAAGCCACCACAAAATTTTTTATAAAGACTAAAATTAAAAAGACCAACAATGCAAGTTTTAGGGAGGATGACGGGCACTGGAACTCTCACACACTGCTGATGGGAGCAGAACAGCCCACCCCCATTGGAGCATTCACTGTGGAAAACGGTTTGGTAGTTTCTAATCGTTTTAAACGCCTGCTTCCCTTTTGACCCAGCAATTTCAATCCAAGGTATGAATCAACAGAAATGAAAGGATACGTTCATAAAAAGACTTTTAAAAGAACATTGGCAGACTTTTTCCTAAGAGTCAAGCACTGGGAACAACCCAAATATCTTTTAAGAGGTGCAAGAAAGGAAGTACTAACACGTGAGTGAATGAAAACACAATGTTAAGCAAAAGAAGTTACACCTGAAAGACGTACTGTATGGTTCTCTTTATGGGATGTTCAAGGATAGACAAAATTAATCTGTGGTTCTAAAAGTCAGAATAGTGATTACCTCTGAACAGGTGGAAGACGTTGACTAGAAAAAAAGCATGAGGGATCTTTCCAGGATATTCTACATTTCGATCACCTGGTAATTACAGAGGTACAGACATATGTAAACATTGAGCTGTATAGTCAAGATTTGTGCTATTTACTCTATATACATTACACCACAATTTAAAAAAAAAAAAAAAAAAAAAACTTTGGTTCTTTCGATACGGTAAGAAGAGCGGATTTGTTTCATGTAAGTCCTACAGTGGCCACGCTGCTTTCCTTCTTGAAGCAGCATTCCCAAGCCAGTTGCATGCCATGGTTTCTCATTCCCAAACCTTCCTGAAAGGTGGGTGCTATGAACTGTATTTTCTAGATGAGAATAGCTAGTTAAATACCTTTCCCAATTTAACACGACGACTAAGGGGTAGACCTGGGACTCAAATGGAGCTTCGTGTGGATGTAAATCCCTGGTCTTTTTAATGCATCCGACCCTTTCACACATTGAAGTGCCAGAAGCCATATAACCCACCGGGGGAATATCTATGCATATTCTTACTGGCTATTCTGAGGATGGCTCCACTGGGCCCAGATAAAGCTAGAGTGGGTCAGAGTGTAAGCACTTCAGGTGTTAGAGAAAGCTCCCTTGCATGAAGTGGGAAGAAATTAATGAGTTGCCCAGGATCCCAGTGGCCAAGCATGGTCTTCACACTTGTTGAGGGGAAAAAAGACCAGCAGAGATATATACACACACACACACACACACACACACACACACACACTCTCTCTCTCTCTCTCTAACATAAATTTAAATCTTTATGAATATGCTCTTTAGTGGCTTCACAAGATATGCATTTTTCATTGAAAAATATGATGACACCATTTTTGCCTATAACCCTCATTTTTCTCCACTCCAGGCTGCCAAGCATTCAGGTCAAGGAACTTTCATGTCTAAAACAGTTTCAAACCAATGGTTCCTTGGAGGTCGGAAGCTGTGATTAAACCTGGCAACTGTTGTGAGCCATATGAGAAGGACACTGAAATGAATGCCATTAGGCTACAAATCTCTGCCGTTCTGCGAGTCTGTGTGTTTGCAACAACTTTTTAAAAGGTATTATTAAAGATACATTGGGGTGCCCTGGCTGGTGTGGCTCAGTGGATTGAGTGCTGGCCTATGAACCAAAAGGTTGCTGGTTCAATCCCCAGTTAGAGCACATGCCTGGGTTGTGGGCCAGATGCCCGGGTTGTGGGCCAGGTCCCTGGTTGGGGGCGTGCAAGAGGCAGCCAACTGATGTTTCGCTCTCACACTGATGTTTCTCTCCCTCTCTTTCACCCTCCCTTCCTCTCTCTCTGAAATAAATAAATCAAATCTTAATATATTTATATATATGGGCTTGGTGCAGTTAAAAACAGAGAAGAATAATGAAAGCAAAACACACCAAGCATCCTCCATATTTTGAACATACTACTGTTACTTAAATATGTGTGCTGATAAATGCGTAATAAAAGGCTTGCTTGAATTTTTAAGAGGTTTTTAATCTTTTGGTCATTATCTGATGAGTAGCAAAACCCAGCGATAATAAGGAGCCAAAATTGAGTGCTCATAGCATCTCATGGCTTAGAAATCAAACTACAATAACAAAATACATGAAAGAAGATCAAAGCCTCATGCAAACGCCTATACAATCATTATATTGAGATCACCACAATTCCTATGAACTGAGATTGTAAATATGTGCCATACCTGTCTAAAGAAAAATGATCTAAAACAATAAATCCTATCAACAGACAGAAAAGTTTATGCAAATCAATAAAATATAAATTCTAATCATTTCTTGGAAATACCGTGTACCAACCCCTATAAGATGCGTCTTCTCAACAACAAAACATGCGCACACACACACACAATCATGTATGGGTTGCCACTTACTAGATTTGTGACTTTGGGTAAATCTCTTAACTTATTAAAGGCTCAGCTTTCTTATCTACCTAGCAAAGGTGATACTGAGGCTAAAAGAAATTAAATCAATACAAAGGAATGCAGCAGGCATGGGCTGAGGAATACGGACTTCAAATACTGTTTCACCAAGAGCTGAAGGTGTCACTTCCAGCACAAAATACTGAAACCAGCCCCCTGGTGGGTGGGCTGGGGCGCTTTTGCACTGAAGGGGGATGCAAGCTGAACAAATGTTTTTTTCTCATAGAGCCTTCGTCTCCCAGGCCCACTGTAACCTTGGAAGCCCAGAAACACTGATCACTTTAGGGGAACGAGCAAAACAAGTGACCACCAACCCTTAAAAACAAGCCAGGAGATTCGGATAAATTACAGACCTGCCTTTCGCACTGTGATCTTGCACTTGGAATTTTAATCACATTTTCTTGTACCACATTTTAAATAGACATTATTTATAGCTGACTGGAATCTGACTAGGTAAGTTGCAAACTTCCAAATCCCTACCAAAAGCCTGTTCTTCCAAAACTTCTAGAGCAATCTAGCATGCCAAACTCTGCCCAGGTAACAACACATGGTGTACGGTGGTTGATAACACACAGTATTTCACCACTGTCCTCTCTTTCTCTAGTCTACCCCATCTTTGCTAGTTGTTAGTCAACACCTTTTTCATCCGTAGGCCATGGGGTAGGGGTTCTCTTCTTTTAAACAGTCTCTCTGTCCCTCCTATAAGATCAAAGCATTCCATTCCATAACACCTGTATTTGCACACGAATGCTTCACCTTCCACACACCCAGGCAGCCGCCCACAACAGGACATTAAAAATCAGTCAGCCATATCAAGCTGGCCTGGCTCCTGCAATTTACAGGAACAAAGTGCCTGCGAGGAAGAACACGGAAAATTGCAGCCATTCATTCTCAAGGCCTTTTGGCACTTTCTGTCACCTCACAGATCCACAGCTACACAAGGACAGACTGAAAGCTGTCACTGAGCTGGAGACCAAACAGCAGCCGTCTCCTGCCGCTGGAAGAGCCCACAGTCTAGGCTCTCAGAGGCCAGGGTTGCAGGAACGCGGGTCACGGCAGGTGGGAATGTGAGGCTATTTTCCAAATGGCAGTATCTTTTAGTACACAAGTATTAGTGTAAGCTTATTAATTCTGGGTTTCCATTATGCTATATTCGTACAAATAGTGTTGTCTACATTTTCATTTTTTACCTGTGTTTCTGAAAGAGCTGTGCTGAATTCCCTCCAAGTGTAATTATTTTCATTTTATAGCTCATGAATCCTGCCTAGGTTGTTAAATGCATAAAAGTCTTCAGAGTGATATATTCTTAGTAGACTTATTTCTTTCCACATGAATTGATTTTTTTCTTCTTAATCACTTTTATATTTTGGGTTCATATGTACTTTATATTTTAGTCCTTTATTTTCTAAATTTCTCCAGCCTTAGATTTTAGGTGTCAGTTGCATTAAGGGCATATAGCTGGCTCTTTTCAAATTTATATATACTCTTATTGTTTTAATAGGTAAATCTAATTCTTTTACCTTTATTGTACTACTGCTATATCTGGCCTTGACTCTATCTCCAAGTAGATGTAGCTTTGCCCCTACAGTATATAAGGCATACCAATAAGTTGTTTCCAGAGCTCATGTTTTCTCATTGTCATATTTCATCTTTTTTAATATCCAAAATTCATACTCTCACCCTGGCTGGTGTAGCTCAGTGGATTGAGCGCGGGCTGGGAACCAGAGGGTCCCGGTTCGATTCCCAGTCAGGGCACATGCCTGGGTTGCAGGCCAGGTCCCCAGTGAGGGCCATGTGACAGGCAACCATACATTGCTCTTTCTCTCCCTGTCTCCCTCCCTTCCCCTCTCTCTAAAATAAATAAATAAAATCTTAAAAAAAAAAATTTAAAAAAATTCATACTCTTGATACAAAGATTTTATGTGAAGTTTCTACTGAATAAAGATTATCGTTGTGTTCAAAAACTCAATACAATGTTTGTAACAAAATTTTATGCGGGGAAATTCTCGAACTATGTTCTAAATATGTTAGGTAGAGTGACCTAACCAGTGTGTGAGAACTCGTGTGAACACATCTCAGAACTCTCCCACTGGACGAGACTGCGCCGTTCCGGACCAGACCCTCATGCCCCTTGCTTAGGGCTGTCCCGGGGCACCAACCGCCCACCACCTTTCTCACAGACCAGCTTCCATGGTGCAAGAGCCGCTGTGAGTACATGAGGCATTGTGTTCCCTACGCACAGGTGAACTCAGATGGTCTGGAGGGTGGAATGCAGAGCATCAGTGATCTCTGCTACAGCCTGGATTGCTGCTTCTGTGAAAATCCATCATGCGCTCCTTATGCATATATGCTATACTTTAATTTAAAAGTTTACCTAAATGTTGTTCATAGGAAATACATAAGTGATGAAGAGGGTTTCATTCCAGAAAAAAGGAGTAAAAACTGAGATGCCTTACACTTAAGACCAAAAGTGTTCTCCTAACTATTCGGGCTAAAATTCCCGGGTGACCCGATTTGTCACTGCTTGTCTCACCAAGAGTCCTGTCTCAGAGTTCCTGACATGACACAAAAGTCTTACCACTTTAAAGGATGATGCCGGCCAGCTTCAACTCATGCTTTCAAATATGATTATTCATTTGGTCACTCTGTCACTTGTTCATCCAGTATTGGTTGAACACTTAGTTGGTTAAATACTAACCTTAGTTGGTTAAATACTGATCATAAAATGACAATCATGGTCTTCCTCAGCCTTCAAGGAGCTCATCGGCCAGGAAGAAGGACAGATATGGAGCCAATTAAGTGTGATAGAGAAGGTTAAAACAAACAAACAAAAAAAAAACAACAAGCAGCATGAAGAATTTCCACGAGCATCAACTTTGTCAGGGAAGTTTGGGAATGGCATTGAAGAGACATTTAAAGTAGGATTAGGACCCTGAGGAGATGAGAAAGCAGCGAAGAGAGAGAGATGCAAACAAAGTGGCGAGGCCGCCTGGCGCCTTCCAGGAGAGGGGACGGAGCTGAGGAGGCACAAACTCTAGACGGGGGCGTGGGTGGTGGGGGACAAGGAACGAAGCTGATATGGTAGGGGGTCAGATGGTAAGGGACTTCAAATTGTGCATTATTGGGGTGGGAATTTATTCTGCAGATGAAGCAGAATTAGAAAAGGCTTTCAAATGAGGATATAACGTGCACAAGCCAGTGTTTTAGGAAATCCAAACATTAACTGGAGGATGAGTTGGAATGCGAAAACACTATAGACAACGCGGTCAATTGAAAAGCAGTGGAAATGCTTCCAGGGAACGTGATGAGGGCATGTATTTAGGAATGTTTTCGGGTGGTATCTCTACAAATGTTTAATTTTCACCGGTAGATGTGCAGTCATGGCCCCAGGGAGGCACATGATGTGCAGTTCAAGCAATAAGCACCTTTGTTAGACAAATAAAGGGAAAAAAGCCCTCTCCAGAAATCTAAAATTCATCTCCAGAGATGAGACAAGGCAAAGAAGCACAATTTAAACACCCTGATACAAAATCAAGTTCAGACAATAAAAGAGAAAATGAGCAAATAAAATAGAAGTGTATGTGTAAAGAACTGATAAGGAAGTTTCCAGTGGCTAGAGTATTAAATTAAAAAAAGAAAGAAAGAAAGAAAGAAAATCAAGCTTTTGTAAGGGAAAAGTCACTTGGTAGACAGTTTACTTTAAAAAATACAGCTATAAAAATAATTTAAAGCCAACTGAAGAGTGTACTCAGCACTGGCTCTAGCCTGGTATTTCAGAGATGTCCAATTTGTATGTATAAAATATGCAAACTAATTACCAAAAATCAAATGATCGATTTCCTTGTGAAAAATTAAACTTCCAATATATAAAGCTACCTTCTCAGGATAAAATTAATAATTAGGTGGAGGAGCTGTAAGAGACAAAAGGATACTGCAAACCCATCAGGCGTAGGAGCATGCGCACACACAACCATCTGGATATGCAACGATACGGATCGAGCGCCTATTATTTCTAAGCACTCTTTCAGAGGTGGTGATATGGTGAGAAAGAAAACACAAATCTCTGCCCTTGTGAAACAGTCATTCTCCTTCCCGTTACAATCGATCTATTCCTTATCTTTCCAAGACACAAATTCAGTCTCACTCCCACCCCCAGACTCCCCCCTTCCGCAGGATGTCCCAGCACCATCGTGCTCCACACAGCCCCGTCCCGCCTTGCCCTTCCCTTTCTCTCTGACTTCAGTTTCTCCCATCCCTGCCCTAGCTTCCAACAGTCCCGTCACTCTGGCCTTCTTTATGTTTCTCAAACACTTCAAGCATATTCCCATGTAGAGCTTTTCCCTTCCTCTTCCATCTGCCTGGCAAGACTTCCCCCAAACACTCACATTATGGCTCCCCAGGCCCTGCAGACTTAGTTCAAATGTCTTCTCCTTGGTGACATTTTCTCAGACTGCACTAGCTCAGAGTGCTTCCCACTTTCAAGTTATGTCATTTGTTCCTCTGAGCTCCGTGAGAGCAGGAACCATTCTAATAGCATTCAACAGCACACAGGCCCAGTGTCCATAAGCACTTGACAATGAATAGGTGTTCAAAAATGTTTCTTGTTAAATGATGAGTGTGCGTGGTGGGCGGAAGGTGTGTGTGGGGGGGGGGGGGTTCTGTTGTTTAATGGAAACAGGTCACCAGACTGTTGTAACTTAGCCAGTTGCACAGGCGTTAGAATCTAATGAAAGATAAGCTCTTTCTACCAAGTCTTGCTGCTTATGCTCTGCCCGAGTTTAGTAGGTTCTCAAATCACTGTTTGGTGGCAGGATGGCAGTGGGGATCTTGGTGGTGATGACATCTGAGTTTTATTGTCCTGTAGCCTGAGGAAGCAAGCCTGTGCACAGGACAACAACCTCAATCAACCCGCTTCAACTAAAAGGTCAGAAAAGGTGAAAAAGTGAATTATATTCTGTTCCCAAACTTCAATTATGACTTGCAATGCACCTGTGTTTTACCTTCTATGCTCTCTAAGCATAAGACATAGCCAGTTTTGCTGCAATAAAATGTGTATAGCGATATATGTGTATTCATTCATTCAAAAGATTTTGAGTGAGAGTCCCGAGTTTTATAAATAACACTCATAAATCTTCTAAAAATCTTCAAAGCCACAAAAAATTGTCAAGGCTGACTCTCATATCATTAGACATGCTGTTTTGCTTTCAATTTGGTGGCAATCAAGGCTCAGGTAATGTTTGTGTGGCCTTTCAGCCCCAGCATTTAAACTACAAAAGCTGAGAATCACGTGCGCAGGCATAATGCAGCACAGCCTGAATCTGGAAAAAAAATGCTTTGATCATCCCGTTGATTGCAGAGTGATGGATTCACGTGCAGTGACTTTTCAATCAACCATTTTTTTTTTTTTTTTGTCTCAGTCAACTCAGAAAGACAACCTCAGGTAAATAAATATCCCTGACAATTGAACTATAATGCAATAAGTTGATCAAAAAGGAAAAAGAGAGAAATGTATCAAAACTGCCTCTCAGCTTTTATTTTTGTAATAGGAGAGCTTTAGGTTCATTGAGAATAATTACAATTTGTATGTACTAGCAGAATCATAATATAAAACCAAAATATATAAGAGAGGCAAAAGTGTCATTCATTTTTTGATAAAATAAAGACCATTCAGAACAAATGAAAATAGCTCACTTCTAAAGGACACCAAAAAGACAACATTCATGGAAGAAATACAGCCATCTCCACTGCTGCCCTCCTCATAATGGGCTGAAAAGTAGAAGAATGAGTCCCTTTCTGCCCAGGCTGAACTCTGCCCTGGAGCTGAAAAGAGAGCCCACAGACTCACAGGGAAGGCCCAACACAAACTCCAGACTGAAAGTCAAGCTGGCTGTATGACCCTGGGTAAGTCATTTCATGGACGAGGCTCTATGTTCCCATCTATGAAATGAGAAATTTGAAAATAGGCTCTATAGTTCCTGTCAATTCCAACATTCTAGTAGTTTGGGTTTTTCACAGCCTGCAGAAAATCACAGGAGAAAAAAAAAAACTTGATACTCTTTTCTCCTTTCAATGAGGGTAAAACATGGGTCATATTTAACTTGTAAAAGATCAAATAAATTGTCTCTTCTCCCTGTTACTAGTTTTCCCAATAATGTTTTTAATTTCCTTCTACATAATTCAGAACCTAAAGATATTTATTTCTAATTTGCGCCTCCTAATTGTGCTACTTTATGGCTCTTAATTTTTAAATGAGGAGGTAGGGGTTTTCTGTAAGAAGCAATGTCGGTTTGGAGGAGAACCAAAATATACCACTTTTTCAATTAGGAATCTGAGACTATAAATATTTTATGTGTACATATTTTTAAACTGATGTTTATAACATATAATATGCAGAGTATCTGCCTTATGACAGCTTGATTTGTGACTTTATATTTATAGCTTTTTAAATTAAACTTAAAATTGCAATAGCAACCAAAGCTTGCATTTACCATCGCTGAGATATTGCCACTTAAGCAACATTCCATTATCAGGATATAAGAAGCTCACCCACAGCAGCGGTCCCCAACCTCTTTGGCACCAGGGACCGGTTCCATGGAAGACAATTTTTCCACCGACCAGGGTGGGGGGATGGTTTTGAGGTAATTCAAGCATATTACATTCCAGCTCACCTCTTGCTGTGCAGCCTGGGTCCTAACAGGCCTGGACCGGTACCAGTCCATGGCCTGAGGGTCAGGGACCCCTGCTCTACAGCACATATATACAATGAAAACACTTATTTCATAATTTACTCTTATTTTTGTAGGTCTTCTTTAAGGTTTAAATTTCTTTTGCACTTAACTATACTTGAACTAGGTAACTCAATGCTTGGCCCATACAATTAACCCCCCCCCACCCCCCAAAAAAATCAATAAAATCTTTTCTTTGTGCAATTAATGTCTGATGATTTGAGCCAACATGGATCGACAATGAAATCGGTGATTCTTTCTGTCTGCTTTCTGACGTTAAACTGTCCTATTGCACCTCCTCCAAGAAAGAAAAAAGACCCGTGAAGCAAGTTGAGTGCCAGCCCAATACCATCAGTGTTGATAAGAAAGCTATCTTACTGATGGGAAATTTTTACTCCATTTTATTACACGCAGATGATGTGAATATTCCTCTAAACAAGACAACACAGACAGGCTTGGTACCTCGGGCACCACCACGTTTTTAGCTGACTGTGAGAATTCGGTGGGCCCTGAAGTTTGGTACCAGGCAAAGTCTGCACTATCTGCCTCCGTATTTCACACTTTGCTCTAGATGATAGGGAGTCCGAGCTTATTTTTATGCAGTGTACTTTGCCCAGAGTTTTGTTACAATTGCCCCTGTTCTTCCTCTTTTGCTTGAGAAGACAGGGATGGGAACTATAAACCATAAGCTAGGCAGGGAATTTTATACCCTTTGTTCCATATAATCTGCTCAACAGCTGTGTAATATAGCTGTCTAGTGTCCTTTTCTACCCATAAAACCCATGCGCAGTGTTTCAGTAACTTGACTTTTCTTATGTAGTGATTCTTTGCCTTGCTATATTCAAGTTTTTGCTGTAAGATGCTGCAAGCCTTTTTGGAAATAAAGAGAATACCTAAATAAATAATGGAAAGCAGTAAGTAATTTCATCAAAACATCCTTTTATTTGGTGCCGAGAACTAAAGACTGGTAGAAGTTTGCAGCCAGAAGGGAAACAATCATCAGCCCCCCCTTTGGCAAGCAAGTCCCAGAGGTGTCCTGCATCACTGAGCCACATAACTGGGCCTGAGCTACAGTTCTGTCTTTTCTTTCTAGGAATAGAGTGGAATCGTCTTGTGTGGCTCACTTTTATTTCCTGTGCCAGGGCCCCACTACCTATTAGTCTCAGGATCCATTAACTCCCAAGGAGAGAATGAAAGGAGATTTAAACATATTAATAAAATCAGTCTGTACTAGAGTATGATGCAACTATGCAAATAATAGAAATGTAAACTTTATGTGCAAAAGTCATTCTTACTATTCTTCAATACAGTGTATTTTAAATTAACTACTGTTATAATTAAGATCTCTAGTCTCCAGGAGCGTCAACTCATTTATTTATATCCTTCAGGAAAAAAAACTAATATAAATTGATACTGATTATGATTTAATATACTTTTAGAATATATCCTAAGGAAGTCAACAAGATTATGTACAGAAATAGTGAAGTATTTTATTTTTCTAAATTGCAGTATTTAAAAAAAATGGGAATCACTGAAGTATCCATCAATAAGATTTAAATGGTACATTATACAAAGGAATTCTAAAAAGCAATTAAAAATCATGATGCAGACTTTTATGTATTGATATGGATAAAGGATAAGCCCATTTATCTATATAAACAGATATTGCTATCTGTTTTTAGGCTTATCAGAATACCTAGAAGGATATTCTGAACTGTAAGTGGAGTCATCTCTATATGTTAGGACCATATTTTGGTCTACTTCCTATCTCCAGCACTATAAGATTTTAAATAAATTTGTGCTATTTTAAGCCACCAAATTGGTAGTAATTTGTAGTAATTGAGAATATATGTCTTAATGTGGTCATATGATTTCAGAGTTAAATGTAAAGGATCTACTCTTTCTTGAACACTAATTAATCCTGGTGATTATTGTCACCAATACAAGTATAAAACAATATCTTGGATGAAAGAGTTAGCCTTTGTTTTATCAAATGTTATTTTACCTGAAAAGCTACGGTGTGCACACGCACACAGCTTTCATTCAGTTATCATTTTATCTTTCGAACAAATTAGTTTAAGTTTCCATTTATTCCCAGGATTCTGATCTCTTACAGAATAAATTCAGCAAGTACATTTTTCTAACCTCCCCACCACTCCCCATTTTCATGTCCCCAGTTCTTGCTGTACGTACTAACTCTGACCAGAGAATGAGTTCCTGACCCCAGATTCTCACTTACAAAATAAGGCGGCTACAAGAATTAGAATGCATCTCCTGACGCAACCACAAGGGGGAAAACTACCTGCAGAATAGCGCTTGGTTGGAAAGGGCATTAGGAACAAAGTGGAGTTGGGGTTCTCAGATTCCTGTAGAACCAGGAGCTCTGGCACACCACCACTCACACAGGTCCACCTTGTTGGAAGCTCTTCCATGCACCACCCAGCCTTGGCCACAGCCTCCTACAGAATTCTTGGCCAGAGTGAGCTCAGTAATCACGTAGCCACAAAACCAGATCTTAGAACCACATAAGCCTTCCCTCAATCTCCTCCTAAAAGAATGAGGCTGCTTCTTTCAAACCTTATAATCCCTCCTGAACAATGATTTCTGGGCCACCTTCTGACAGTAGGAATTCTAAATGTTTCCAAGATTCTGCACCATCCCCTGACTCCCTTCAGAGAACCCCTCTCCCTAGAAAAAAGGAAAACCAATGGACAAATAAGAGCAAAAGGTAAATCTCCAGAGTGCATCTCATCACATATAACAACTAGAACAGCCGTGTGTTAAACACTGACTCCTATATCCCCAATTGCCTGATTTGTGCTATTATCTCAAAGTAAATGTGGAATTTGTTTCCTGTTTTCCTTTAATAGATTTTTATTTCATCATTCATTTAGGTGTGTAAGGCCAAAGTCATCTCACAAATAAGGTAATGCTCTTATGTCTTTACTTGCCCTGTTTGTGAAAAAAAAAGTGATTAATAACTGAACCTTTAAATAGGTCCTTTTTCTCTTTGTCCCACACCGTCCTTGGAAACCCACAAGTGTAAGTGGATTTTCTTTAAAATTGACAAGCTTAATTTTCAAAATGTTAAAAGCATTCTACAAATGTGTAATATATATGTCAAAGATTTATTTATTTCACAAGCAAGGGGACCAGCAGGATAGTAATCTGCTTCAAACAGCATTCGAGAAACAGGTTTACGAGGCTGTATTGGCTGTCAGAGAAAATCTGCTGAGATAGCTTTGCTAAGAGGAAAGACAGGTTACCCTTCTGCAGGCCAACACAGCCACAACCACAGGGGTTGTCCATGCATTTGCATCTGTACCAGAAGGCATTTGCTTCTCTGTGAGATAAACAACCCACCCATTAACATGTAATTTCAGAGTCTAGGCTATATCCAACAGTAAATAGTAAAACAAAGCTACAGTATCATAGAAAATAAAATAATCCTTGGGTGGGACCGTTAATGTTCAGTTACAACATTGAGACCACATACAGTCTTTTTTTTTTTTTTTTTTCAAATTTTTGGTGATTTTTTTTTCTTATCACAGTTAGGTGGGAAAACTCCAGTTACCCAATATTACTTTTTACCCAATATTCTTTCTTTCCCAGTCCATGTTCTAAATTTCTACTTCTTTGGTCTACCCTAATATTAACGATGAACTCAGTCACCTAATATCTTTCAGCATCTTCCTTTGGCCAGGCTGCGTTCTACATACATGCAAATAACAGTTCTCACTTCACACAGTGTCTTGACAGGAATAATCTCAGTTTTCTTTAGTATTTAAGGAGATAAAAGGTAATTCTATAAGAATTGAACAAAGTCAAAAAATTATTACTCAGTTACTAGATTTATATGAATAGAAAATGATTACCGTTTATTTAATCATCACAAAAAACTTAGAAGATAGATTTTTGTTACAGACCAGGAAACTGAGGCCCAAAGAAGTTAATTTCCTTGTGGCAAGTGAGCAGAAAGGTTTCAGCACCTGTGTATTTCCCACTAGACTTCACTGTCTTAAGCTATTGTTTTTTTAAGCATGAGAATTAAGTTTCTCATTTAAAGATTATCTTGTTTATAGTTTAAATGTCAATCTATGATTTAAAAAAACTAAACAGATATTGAAAAGCATTTAAATAAAACTCTATAACTGCTAGTTCATTAAAATTATAATTAGGGTGAAAGTTCCCCTTTAAATAATTGCTAAGAAGCTGCTTTTAAGCTATCTGTTAAATCTGTACCTTTTTTTTGTGAGATTCGTGGGCCAATCAAGCATTCCTTTTATCATTTAGATTTTAATTGTCAAATCTGAGTTAATTAATCTCTCTAGGAGCCTCCCCTGAGGTTTCACTGTCCCCAAATCCCTGGAAACAGTCTCGCTGACACGCATTCACACAAATGAATGAAAAGGTGTTTGTTTTTTTTCTTTCCGATGAAATAGGTATCTGCTCAAGAACGAACTAGATTTCTCCAAACTCTGAGGATGGTCTAAGAAGTGTATATATTAAATGTCAATGTATTGGAGCACATAAAATTAATGGTAGAAGGGAAAGTGAACTCAGCCCGAGAAGGCTGAGGCTCAACTGTAATTTTGAGCCAGGAACTTACTTCATCCCTATTGACCGTATTTACCTGTGTGTCAGCTGAGGTTATTGTAAGGAATAAGCCAGGTATGCATGAGGAAGTACTTAGTAAAATTTAAAGAGCAAGACAATGTCAGGTGTTATTACTCTAGGACGCACGCTCCAGCACATTGAACATCATCCCGGTCGTTAAGCACGCCCTGTCTCTAGTGCACAGACCTGTGCGTGCTTTTCCCCCTGCCTGGGACTCTGCATCCCCACCACCTTCTAGTCTCTGACTCCTGCTGTCCCGGAAACACCTGAGTAGAGAGCACTTCATCGGGAAATTTCCCTCTATTCCCAACTCGGGGATAGTCACCAAGATACCCTGTTCTTCCATCAGAATGTTTATCTCTGTAGTCTACTTACTTGGCTACCCCACCATTAAAATTCAGCTCTCTAATAGAAGGGATCACAATAATCTTCTATCTCTACCACTTAAGTCATTTCACATTATATGGTAGATACTGAATAAATATTTGTGGAATGAATTTTAAACTGTCAAATGGTATATTTCCAGCTCATTACATCAAGAGAAAGGGCATTGAGCACCAAATACTTTGTAAGTACTATACATGATATTTAAATATTGCCCCTGCCTAAAGGAATTGAAGTATTGAGATTTATATATAAAAGACAATTACAGAATAATGAAAGCATGTGTGTAAGTAAGCAGAGAATATATTAAACAAGTGCTACTGCATGTAAATTTTTTTTTAAATTGGAAGTGTTTTATAGGCAATGAGATAGTTTGAGGCATTATTCTGTGACAGCCTTAAATCATCAGTGTTCAAAACTATAAACTCAAACAGAGCATGCTCACTCGCACAGGAAGGGCGCTCTGGGAGCAGGCCACGCGCAGGACCGGCTGCAAAGGAGAATGCTTAGTCTGCAGTCACTTCTGACATTGCTTCTTATTTGTCACTATTTGTCTTATTGTTTCACTATTTGGCTTTTCTCGCTGAGCTGAAAAGGATTCATTCCCAGTACAAAGTCTTTTTGTCAGGTCATTATTTTTATACAAGCAAATCTTCTAGTATATTCTACGTGCCAACTGATTTTTGTTCCAAACATCCTTCCCAGGAAGGTCCCCAATTCACCAGAACTCTCTATTTATCTCAGGGCCACTGAATAGCTTAGAAACAAATTGTTCTCACTGTAGCACATGCTGAAAGAACATTTATAATGTATTAGATTCAGATCTATCCTTTATTGTTTTGGCAATGGGTCTCACTAAATAAATCTATCATTGTAGCTTTAAAATAATTTTATTGGCGAATCAAAGAAATCTGACTTTAAAGCCATTCTTCCCTCCAAGGCTCCAGATAAAACAATCACTTCAGTGCACTGTTTTGTGTTGATATACAATCACACGTACGAGTCAAGTGTGCATGTGAATTTTGGTTTGTATTCATATGTATATATATATATTAATTTCCACACACACCTCATACATACAATCTACTTCCTATTTGTGTGGACCACTCCTTGTATGCATGGCCCTCAGTACACACCTGGGATTCCCAGGATGCTCCATCTTATAATGTCCTACAGCAAATGTGCACATCCAGCCAATAACATCCTCCTCAAGAATGAATTATGTTGCCAGAAGAAGTATGAAATGCAGTGTTACAGTATTTCCATCAAAAAGATCTGAAGGTTTATTAAAAAGTGTATCTCCTAAGCACAGCATTGCTTGTTCTTTAGAAATAACAGAGTACCCCAATTGTGGATTATCCGTGTCGGCCCAAGAGTCCTATGACAAATATTTGCCCCTTTTCTTGATTTTTTTCCCTTCTACCTCCAGAAAATCTGACAATGCCTAAGGAAAAGTTAGGCCATCATTTAAAACATTCTGTCCTTAATTGAAGTATTGTGGTACTTAGTTAATTTGTTTTATGATTTTAAAACAATTATTGCAGCCAAAAAAATATGGGATTTGCAGAAACAGTCTAGTACAGGGGTGTCAAGCTCATTTTCCCCGGGGCCCACATCAGCCTTGCGGTTGCCTTCAAAGGGCTGAATGTAATTTCGACTCCTTAACGGTTAAAGAGTAGTTACATTTATACAGTCCTAAAATTATTTCGCCCTTTGAAGGCAACCTCAAGGCCGATGTGGCCCCCGGTGAAAATAAGTTTGACACCCCTGCTCTAGTGCATCAGAATCTATGGCAAAGGGCCTGTAAGTAGTATTTTAAATAAATACCTGAGGTCTATACTTCTCAATACACCAACTCATCACCTGGGGAACCTGTTGAAAGGCAGATTCTGGCTGAGCAGACGTGATGTCACCTCAGAAAGCCTGCGTTTCTCACAAGCTCCCAGGGCACCCCAAAGCTGCCAGTGAAAGGAGCGTGCAGCTGACTGCACTGGCAGACAGGGCTGAGGACTGGCCTAGGGATGGGTTCACAAAACGTCAGATGTGAGCTTGCTTCAATGCTCTGGATCCAAGGTATGGGAGTTGGGTTTTAAAAAAACAAACAAAAAACGACTCAGCAGGAAGGAGTCTCTTAACCTGTGGTGTTGCTGCGTTCTACACCTTGGCAGCCGTGGCAGAAGTGAGTAAAACCTGACCAGCCTTTCTAACTCAGCCTTCTATAACTTTACTTCTTATCGTCTACATAGTCTTATAGTTTTCTCTGGTCAATTGTTGGGTTTTCTTGTTCTTTTTGTTTAATTCTCAAAGGGCACCTTTATTTGGTAGATTCCTTCGGTCCACGTGTATGGAGCACCTACCACGGGGAAGGCCCCGGACTGAACGGTCTTGGGAGTCACGGCAAAAAACAAGGCACAACCCTTATTACCCTTCAAAGACGATGCAGTCTAATAGGGGAAATAACACGTGAACTGGGTCACCTTAGTTCAAGGAAGGATGTTATACTGTGTAACGGAAACGCCAGCCTGTGGCTCTGAGAAATCATAGGAGAGAGAATTTTTTTCTGACGGCAGGTCCGAGCAGGACACAAGACTTAAACCCAGGTGTGCCTGACTCATCACCACCACAATGGAGAAGGCAACAGGGACAACTGTCAAAGCCACAGGACACTGACCTTGCCCTCAGGTAACTGAGGTGCGGACAAAGGTTTTGGTTAAACCTACCAATCACCACCCCAGTGATGAGTTTAGAAAACAAAGCTTAAGTTTCTCCTTGAGGCTAAGCAGTGTGTCTTTTAAGGGCCCTGAGGGAATCGCTGTTGAATGAATATAATTTCAGTTCATTCAGTTAACATTCACTTCTCTGCTATGCCATCTTCATCTGTTGACATCATCTCTCCAAGGAATATCATTTTTAATTACATATTTTATAATCCTAAAACCTTTTAAAGTTTTTTTAGTTAGTCCTGTTTTTAGCAAACTGATAGGAGACAGTCATTGTGAGGGTTGTAACCACTTTGTATGGCTTTGCTGAATTATGGCATTATTATGTTTGATTCTATAACAAAAGACAATGAGAGAATAATATCACATTATTTGTAGCATAATTCAAAATATTCTAAACAGATCTAGTTTGTGCAAAACATTTTGACTTCTAATTTTACTTTCACAAGAGGCCTTGAAAATAGGCTATCAGTTTAAAAGAAGCTATTATAGCAAGAACAAATAAAACAATTTACTAGTTGTATGACTCGGAGGGAAAAAATGTCAATTTTATTCTCTATTATGCATCTAAATCTGCCTAATTCTAAAAATGGACTGTTAAAAGTTCTATGAAATACAGAAGTGTATGTTTTGGTACATGAAGCAACAACATGCATTTATGAAAGAAAATATGTGCAAAAACTGTATTGATGGAAAGGTGTCATGGCATCTCAGCAACATGACGGTACGTTTTGATGATGGTTCTTTGTGGCTTACCTGTGAATGGAGACAAAAAGAGAAGCACACATTTTTAAAACAACATCCCTATTCCCTTTGCAGATTCATCATCTTTAGTGTTCCAAATCATGGACAGGTAATTATGTTTGATTTTTGACAGTGTTTGTTAATCATGGGATTTTTCTGTAACTATGTGTTAATCAAACAAAGACCCCTGTCAAAAAAAAAACAACAGTTTGAAAACTAGTTCTATTACGTTCACACTGCGATGGATAAACCATCACACTGACGGCTTGCAAACAGCATCATTCATACTCCGACTTTGGAGTTAAGTCCTAGGACAGCTTGTCATTGTGAGAGACACTTACTTTACATGGCTTTGACATCCTTAAAAGAAAAAAAAAAAAAACTATAGAAAAAACTCCGGCCAACGCTGAGGAGCATAAAGAGAGCAAACTCAGGCTCAGAATACACTGGTTAAGGTACTCAGAAATTCTTTCCATTGTTCCCAGAAGACGCTCTATGAACATCTGTGGATGGAACAACCCCATGCCACTTTATACAGCAAACAGTCCCTCCAGCAACTTTACTGAAGCCAGGTCCTCGCTCTGCTGCGTGGCTCTTATGGACTCTGGCCTTCTCCCAGCCAAAGGCACAAGGAAGCCTAGTGAGGCAGAAGCCCCTCCAGCTCACTGAATGTCAGCAGAGATTGGCCTCTAGAGGTATCACCCATCATGCGGGGATGAAGACAGGCCTAGACTTCCCCAGAAAAAGATGGAATTATTATAAAGACAGAAACCAACAAGGCATTTACCTTTTTAATTGCCTCTGAAAAAAGGGTCCCAAAGGAAGAGTTCAGGAGAAATAGGCAATTACAAAGAAGGTACATTCATAAGTAGAGTTCTGCCATCTAGGCCTAAACTTAGAACGAATTATTTTTTCTCAAAAATTCTCCCTTGGCAAAGGAGTTATTTTTAAATCTTTATGAAGTTGTAATAGTTGGTGAAACTTTCTCAGTGGCTTTATTTATTTTTAGAAAGGGGGAGGGGAGAGAGAAGGAGGGACAGACACATGGATAGGTTGCCTCCCCCATGCAGGCCCATAGAAGGAGACCTGGCCGCAACCTGGGCACACGCCCTGACCAGGAATGGAACCAGCGACCTTTTGGTCTGTGGGGCAATGCCCAGTCCACTGAGCCACATCAGTCAGGACTCACTTAATTGCTTTATTTTTGAAGAACAAAACTGTTTGGGGAAAATACATTACCATAACACCAATCAATGGAGTTTTCATGTTTGCAGATGTCAGGAGATAGAATCTCTTTAAAAAGACATTTTAAAAATTCGCGTTACTTTAGTAATTAATCCTAGAGATAAGACATCACCATTGCATCATTGGATATAATTGTCGAGAAGCCTTTAAACAATCACTCAAAAAGGCACGTGTTATAATACGTAGTCACCTTGTAGAAACCATTTTAGCTATACACGGGAATGTGACAAAACAATAATGCAACTGTATACATATGGATTCTTGTAGCGTAGCACCCTTGTCTCAATCTAGATAGGGGTGAATATTGCATCCTTACTCTGCATAACTGCTAGGTGAATCAAAATGATAATGGTGATCTTTAAAATTGCTATGAAAATTGCATGTAAAAGTTCAAATAAAACTGTTTTTGACATGTGAAATTGAAAAACTATTCAAAATCGATGCTGTTAGTGGATGTAATATTAAATATGCACACATGAGTAAGTAAATCAAGTATTACACTAATGTAATGATTCCATCTGCACCACTTAGAGGGTACATTTCCGTGAGAGCAGAAATATTTGTGTTGTGTTTCCTGGTGGATCACACGTGCCTCGGACAGTGATTGGCACATGGTAGGCAGTCAATAACTACTTATTGAATAAACATAGTTGGCTTAAAACTCTCTTTTAACCCTTGCATTGGAAAAGAGCGAATTTCCTTATGCTCAGGATATCGTGATATTCAAACATATGTGGTAATAACAGTTTTGTTGAGTTGGAGGTGTGGATTCATGAGGGAAAACAAAAAAAGCTTTACATTAAGTCCTGTTTATGGAACTATCAATAATGCCTCCATTATTTCATTTATCTTTCTATAAACATGTTAGTACCATTCTCAAAATAGCTTAGTCCTCTTAGTATGAAATATAAAGTTTGAGTTAAACCAATAAAATCTAATAGGTAAAGCAGACAAATTATATAGGCATATATTCAAAAAGCAGATAAACTGAGCCCTTCAATGTTTGTTCATTTTCTGTGGTTTTCACAAAGGACAATGGACTTTTCCACGTGTATGAAAGTACTGGCTGAGAAATCAGTCTGTGTTATGGGCTAGGCCTATTTGCTTAATCATGTTGGAAGGATTTCCTGCCAAAATTAAAGAAGTGGACCAGCAGATAAGCCAACTGCAGGGAAGAAGAAAACATTGAGATATAGTTTTCTCACCAGTAATAAAAAAGAAATTGAAGTAAATACTTTATGAAGATCCTTTAGCTCTAAAATTTCCATGCCTCTAAGCTACTTGCTAGCATTCCTGTGTATATAAAATAAGATTATAGAATTGGCTAAGTGTGTCTTGTACCTTCATCGTTTACTAACTTTGAGATCATCCTGTACCCTGATATAAATAAGGACTGACAAGTAATTTCCACTAAAAGCCAATCACTCTGCAGCCACCCTCACAAGAAGTCTACAGCTTTCCTTCATGTCGCACAAGCTAGAAAGGTCCTGACTGCTTCAACTGGCTTGTGCATTCAGTTAGCATGTCCCTCAGCTTCAATGATTGTCAGAAAAATGAGGAAGGCTAGATTTCCATGTCATCCCTGAAATGATTGCTTTTCATATTAAACTGCTCCAGGGTGCCAGTTTTGCAGCAAGCTCCTATATATTCAACACCCCAAGGAGAGTTCTATGTACCATGGGTAATCCAAAAAAGGCAGGCACAGTCCCTGAGCAATATGTTCTGGGAATGGAGTTTCTCTTTTCATATTTGATTCTCTTTTGCTTTTAGAACGTCAGTAACATTTAGTTACACATAGAAAAATAACAGGGAGAACACTGCATGGAGTAATATGCTAGGACTTTCAGAGTCAGAATTCTTGAACTGGATGGGAAAATTATACTAAATGAACTCCAGGATCTCTCCCAAGTCTAAAATGTCACAATACTCTCTCCTACTTTCTTACATAATGAAAAACTAATGTAGCAATACATGAAGTTCCTATTTCACATTTCAATCCTTTGGCCTTTGGTTTTACACTGGGAATGTCTCCTCTAAACTTCTCCCCTCGTAAGCTTCAAGACTTAAGACAGGCATCCTCCTAACCACAGCTCCAGGTTGATGGGTCCTCCTCTCTGTTGTCATAGCAATATGCACACATGTGTATACTGTAGCACTCTTCACTTTTTTGACCACAGGTTAGCATATTCTTCTACTTTTATACTCATACCCTAGTTGATTGCCTAGTGGATTTATGATAAAATAAACTTTAGAAATATTGACATCTAATACAACATAGAGTCAGAATCTCCCATCTAGCATTTTAAATCCATATTGGTCTTCGTTCTGACTGACTCCCACTTTTTAAATATTTATGGGGCTTACTAAAAATTAAATCACCCAGGAACTGGCATGCATGATTCAACAAAATGTGTTTGAAGGTGTTTTGGGAGGAAAACAGAGCCATTTTCTATTTGTATAATTTCAGATTCAAAATGTGTTCAATAAACCAATTTCAACCATTGTTACTAGGATGGCTGTTGTGACAGTGGTTGATGTCCCTATTGTTCCTGCCACTGCTGCTAACAATGGTAGCAATAGCTGCTTCTAGCTCTGTCTCCTACTTTTTCACCTTCTGAAAGGCGAACTGGTTTAGGTTTGTACCATATAAGTAAGCTAACAAGAGACCAAGTTAAGTATCCAGTTTTTCAAATTGCCATCTACATAGCTCATGAAACAAGAGAATGTATAAATTATTAATCTCCCTGTACAGCATCTTTAGTTTTTTAAAGGAAGTCATCCATGCACTCATGCATGCATTCACAAACATTTACTGTTTCCCTACTATGTACCAGGAAGTATGCTAGACACTCAAGTTCAACTGTAAACCGAAGAACTGTGATCACTGACCCCATGGACCCCACAGCCAATTAGGAAGTACAAAAAGTTCCCAGGTACCTACATTACATAGTGGAAACTGCCATGAGCAGGGTCTATCAAGGCACCTAGGAGGGGCCCTTAATGCACATTGTAGTATTAGGTCTGGTGGAGGAACCATTAACCTAAAATATTTGTTATTAGTCAATTTAGAGAAAAAGTGTGCCAACCTTTGAACTAAAGCATTGGCTAGGCTAAAGTTCCAACATGACTTCACTCACGCCTGGCAGCCGCCTGGTGCTTGGGTGGGTTGCCTCCCTTTTCTTCTCCACGGCCTTTTGTAGGCTAGACTCAGCTTCCTCTGACAATGATAGTCTCAGGATTTCAAGTGTGTGAAGGCAGAAGGTCCAAAATGCTTCAGAAGTCACACATCACTTTCATCACTTCTTTTTTTTAATCACCTCTACTAGAGTAAGACTCAAGACCGGCCTAGATGGAAAGTGCTAGACTAAACACTCTTCTCAGGTAACTGGAGGAGCGGCCCCGCTGCTCTCCGCACTGCTGCGTTACACTGTCAGCGCTGTTTCAATTGCATCCCACAAATTCAGATATGCTGTGTTTTATTTTAATGATCTGCCGCATTCGAGAATAAAGTGTGCGTATTTGACTGAGGTATAGTTACACAGGTGTACAATTTATCAAAAATTCACTGAACTGCACACTTAAAATGTATGCATTTAATGCAATTATACCTCAATAGAGATTTTTTTTTTAAGGGTAGGGTAGAACACCAGGGACTGAAGTGCTAAGAAGTGACCAGATGTATCAGTCAGGATTCTCCAGAGAAACAGAATTAATTGATTATATATGAGTGTATGTATATAACATGTTATGTATTATAAATATATTAATATAGAGAGGTTTATTTTAAGAAATTGGACCACACAGTTGTGGGTGTGAGCATGTTTAAAATGTGTGGGGAGGCTGGCAGTCTAGAAACTCAGGCAGAAGTCGACGCTGCAGTCTTGAGGTAAAATTCCTTGTTCTCTGGAAAACCCCAGTTTCTGACCTGAAGGCCTTCAACTGATTGAATGAGGCCCACTCATCCTACCAAGGGCAACCTCCTTTATGTACAGTGAAGTGACCTTTAAACAAAATTGTGGGAGAATCTAATTGAATCATCAGCTGATTGATCATTCAGAATCAAGATCACTGCATGATTTTTAACAGTCAATTTGGAAGAATTCAATGAATTGGGTGATTATTGTAACAAAACTCCTTCCACTCCCAAGGTTTTTAATTACCTGCACCTATAAAAATTTTTTAAAAATCCATAAAATAGATGTCAAATGCTATCTCAGCCTAAAAACCAAGAAATATTCATTCATCAACTGATTTTTTAAAAATAGCCACATCCTGTCTGATTAAGAAATGAATTTCCAAAAACTTTGAGTGTTTAGTAAATCTTTCTGGTTTTTTAATTGTGTTTTTCCATTATTGTTTAGTCCCCTTACACCCCCATTTCCCCTGTAATCACCACACTGCTGTCCACGTCCATGAGCCCTTTTTCTTTTTGCTCGATCCCTCCACCCCCTCACCTCCCCTCCCACTAGCTGTCATCTGTTCGCCATCTATGAGTCTGTCTCTGTTTTGCTTGTTAGTTCGGTTTGTTCATTAGATTCCACATATGAGAGAAGTCATATGATATTTGTCTTTCCCCGACTGGCTTATTTCATTTAACATAATGTTCCCAGGTCTAGCCATGCTTTCACAAAGGCTAAAATTTTCTTCTTTTTTATGGCCAAGTAGTATTCTATTGTGTAAATGCCCCATAGTAATTCTATCCACTCATCTACTGATGGACACTTGGGCTGCTTCCATATCTTGGCAATTGTAAACAACGCTGCAATGAACACAGGGTTGCTTATGTTCTTTCAAATTAGTGTTTTGGGTTTCTTTGGATATATTCCAAGAAGTGAGATCATGGGGTCAAAAGAGAGATCCATTCTTAATTTTTTGAGGTATCTCCATACTGCTTTCCAAACTGGCTGCACCAATCTGCATTCCCACCAACAGTGCAAAAGTGTTCTCCTTTCTCCACATCATTGACAGCACTGTTGTTTGTTGATTTATTGATGATAGCCATTCTGACAGGTGTGAGATAATAAATCATTGTGGTGTTAGTTTGCATTTCTCTGCTGATTAGTGACATTGATCATCTTTTCATATGTCTATTGGCCATCTCTATGCCCTCTTTGGAAAAGTCCCTGCTCAGGTCTTTTGCCCATATTTTAATTGGGTTATTTTTTGTTGTGAGTTTTGTAAGTTCTTTTTCAATTTTGGATATTAACCCCTTATCAGAGGCCTTTATCTTATAAAAAGTTTTAACTATGTTTCATCAAAATTTTCAAGCTGCAACTCTGGCTGGGGGGCTCAGTTGGAACATCATCCCATAGACCAAAATGTTGTGACCTCAATCCCAGGTCAGGGCTTTGAGGCAACCAATCAATTTCTCTCTCCCCCCACCCCCACTTTCATGCTCTCTAAAATCAATTAGTACACCCTTGGATGAAGATTTAAAAAAATAAACTGACCATAGATAATAAGCACGTCTACAAAATACCTTAACAGCAATACCTACATTAGTGTTTGACTGCCATAGCCTAGCCAAGTTGACAAACCTCATGGCCCATCCTGAAATAGAAAAATTACTAACACTGACTCAAGAAGACCTAGAATATTTAAATAGACCTATGAATTAAGAAAATGAATTAGTAATGAAAGTCTCCCCACCAAAAAGTAAAATAAAATTCAAGGCCCAAGATGGCTTTACTGATGAATTGCATTAAATATTTAACTGAAAAATAATACCTCAGAAAAGACAGGAGGAGTGAGAATCTCCTAGTTTTTGAGGCTAATATTATTCTAATACTAAAGCCAGACAACATCACAAGAACAGAAAGCAGTGGTGACAATATAGTGTAATTTGATGGAAGGAGGAGAAATCGATCTTTTAGTTTCAGTTAGCGATATCTGTTCCACAAAGGAGATGAAAATAACTTTCACTTGTTTGAATTCATAGATACGCTGGAACTGATTTTTGAGTACTTGTTCAGTACCAACCACTGTGCTAAGCATTGGAAGATCAGAGACAAGCGAGTTTCTATCTTTAAATTGCTCACTGTCTGTAAAAGAAGACAAAAACATAAATAAGTGGCTGTTCTTATGTTCCTAAAACTCTGTAATAATGTTGTGGAATACAATGTTATATAAAAGAAAGGTTCAATCTCAGTGGTATTAAAAATTATAACAGAGCATAACAAATGCTTGAACAGCCTTGAAAAATCTTAGAGAATACTCATTTATGTGGCCAGGAACTGAGACTTTGCTCTGAAGGGCATTGTTCTGAAAATGTGGGAAATCGCTGCGGGCTACTAGATAAATATAAGATTCCTGGGCCTGACCCTAGAAATAACAATCAGAATCTCTGTGGCACAGAGTAGGAACTTTAAACAAAAGTGATTTTCTAAAGTTTGAGAATCTATACTTAGTACAAAGGTGACATCAAACGGTTTTGAAGATGTTTATGTGTTGGGAACTGCTCTGCTTGGTTTCAGAAGCTGTAACTCACCATGGCTAAGGCTGAGTAAGAGATTTTGAGACCCTAAGGCACTAAGGAGACAAAGCTTATCTCTCTGGCACAGGCACCACCTCTGCCCCCTTTACTTCACCCTGCTTGGCCCCGATTGGATGACTAGTTAGCCAATGACATGTGAGATTCCTCAAAGGCGGGATGACCTAAGACAGGCATGGTCATGAAGGGGCCCTCAGGGAAGGACTTGGGGGCTATAGAAAAAGGGGGTGATGGACCCTCAGCTTTGACATAGCCTGAGTCCCCATTCTGTCTTTGAGAAGTCTCCTACTCTCTTGACTGCCTTACTTCCCCTACCTGACTTAAGCCTGAAACAATGCTGGAGGTGAGTGTGGCCCGGTGCTGGAAAGAGCAGGTTCCCCTGAGCAATCAGGCCTAAGAAAGAATGCATACAATCCTGTGAAAACTACTTTGCTAATACCCTCAATTTAAATGATAAAGGTCCAAGCATAGAATGAGTTTGTTTCCTATGGCAGTGATTTCAACACGCATGTTCTGGAATTTACACGTTTTGAGCACAGCTCCATGTGATTCCTGTGTGAGCAAGTGTGGATCATGTCTGTAGAATGGGAATTCTCTGATAGGAATTTGGCAAAGATGTATCTTAAAAAATTCTGGCTTGCTGTGCCCTGCATATTACATTAACCTGGTCCTGCCCACCACCGGACCTGAATTTACATCCTAATGCCCTGCTAATGAGTAATCTTACCCCTGTTTTGCTTAATCCCATGAATAATCAATCCAATGTAAATATGTGCTAATGCCCCTAATAAAAACTCCAGCTGGGCAAGCCACGGGGCTTTTCCTGAGATGGGAGGAATCAGCCACGTGGCCCCAGTCTTTCTTTCCCTGTGTGTCTCGGTATGAGATTGATACACGCATTGGGTCATGGTCACCCACGGGTATTGGCAGGTACGATTACCCCCACGACAGTTTCCCCAAAGTTTTATGGCCCTTCAGCTATCTGACACTGACTCAGAATAAGCCCTCATAGTTCTTTGAATGTTATCTATTGTTTAATTACTGCCTGACAATGATTGATGAGTTTTACATATAATATATGCCCTGTATTCCAATATAAATTAAACCCAATAAAAGCCCATTGAGGAACAGGCTCAAGACCCTTCTTCTCTGAGAGATCAGCTACCTTTCCTCCCCAGGCAGATCATGTCTTCGTAGACTTATTCTTATCCAAGCCAGCCAGTTGGGGGAGGGGCCTGTGGGAGGAGTCCCCCCCATATTTATGGTAATATGAACTCACCCTTACTCCTCACTTGGCCTCTGCTAAGTCAACTCTTTTACCCTACTAATCTCTTCTTC
>PVJI01014552.1:0-43788 GCA_004026765.1 Micronycteris hirsuta
CAAAAATGTTGAATTCTCATTATACATTTTGTTGCCAAACGAGTTTTAATCAAATGTAGAGGAGGGTAAAAGGCATGCTAACAAGTAGATTTACTCATCAATTTGCATATCTTTCTTCTTTCTCCCTTGCTTCTCCCCCTGACCCCCCCCCCCCCACCGCCCCGGGGAAATTGGGACTTTTCCCAATTGCACTGTACCTTGACTGATCCCTAATCCACTTATTCAGCATTCCTAAATGACCAAATGAAATATGAATAAACACATCAATTCTCAATAAACAATACCAAAATAAAAAGCAAAAACTGCACTTTAACGAAAACATGGGTTGTAAGTCAGGTGTCAGTACCAGAACGTTTCAGCTCCCCTTCACCAAACAGAGTGGGGTTGGGCTGCCTGCCACCACCCACAGGCAAATTCCAGAGGCAGAGGTTTGGTGCAGAAAGGAAAGCGGTCTTTCACTCAAACGCTGCAAAATCTGGGGGGATGACAGGCTCTCGCCTCAAAGCCCATCCCCTCCTGAACACCCAGAGGAAAACCCAGCCACCCCCTGCCGGACCAGTCCCAGACGGTGCCGAGTTTCTTCTCCCATTTAAAATACTGTCCCTCAGGAACTGCAGGGGGCTGCGGCACCAGCACCCAGGAGCCTTAGCTGGTTCCTGGTTGCAGTCCTGCTTTAGGCTCCTTCTAGGCCTGCATGGGCGTGTGGTCTGTGCTGCCATTGGCCACGTGGCTTCCAAGGCCCAGAAGGTCCCTCAAAGCACCAGTCCGCATGCCCACAAGGTGGGCAAAAAAGAAGTGCCCTCCTCCATCTCCTCTCAGTCTGTATCTCCCATTCCAAACTTCCACACACTCCAGGAGGGTCCGCCCCCCAACCAATCCCATTTTTTTCCCAGGTTAGACTGACAGGTCTTTCTCAGCACAGCACTTCCCCTGATGCCATCTTGATCTCTAAGGTACCTGTGGCTACATCCTCTGGTCCCGCCTCTTCCCAGGGACTGGAAAGAGTAGGAGGGCTTTTCCCTTAGCCAAATATTTTGCTAACCTCGCACAGTGCAATGACTTCGTCCTGTCACATCTTTAGGCAGGGGTGGCCAATCTGTCATCAGGTACTGTGCTGGCTTGGTTACCAGGGTAACACGGCGCTGCCCCTGCAGGCCCTCCCCCTGGGCTCCAGCTCGAACTCCCAGCACTGGTAGGGTTATGGGTTGTGCCAGCTACTCTGACTGGAGAAATATTTATTTTGGGCTTCTGGGAGGTACAGTGTCATTAAAGCTTCCAATAGAAGACAGAGAAAAAATAAATTCACTCATATATTCTTATTTAACAATGGAGATTTGAGCCTGCCAAACTAATTCAGGGACAGGGTCAAAAGACCCAGTTGAATAATTGTTATTGATGTATATTGCTTGCAATATGCCAGGAAGTAAGTCCTTTACATTTGTTATCTCATTTAATCTTTGCACTGTCCATAAAATAGATACTATTATCTTCCCCATGTTACTGATGAGAAAACTGAGGCACAGCAAAGAGAGGGGCTTGTTCAAGTGACTTGGCTGTTATGTGCAGGAGCCAAGACTGTCCCAGGCAACATCGCTCTGGAGTCTCGGGTTACACAATAAGGACCATTTCTGCAATGGCTAAAAAGATACATTTTTCTTTTCAGATTCACAGGTTACCCAATTAGGTTTAACTTCCTGGAAAAAAACAACAAATTCTACTTAAGATTCCAACTCTCGGTGATTACGCTGTCAAACCCGTCTTTCCTCACTCTTGGGGAAAATGATTAACTCACCTTGTAGGAGGGGAAGATGCTTCCTTCACTCCCTTGGGTCCCTGAGTGGGTCTGAAATTAAAAGGACAAAGACAGATTAATAGGAGAGAAACATATGCATTTATTTAACATGTTTTACATCACTTGGGAGTTCAAAAGGAAATGAAGACACCCCCCCCCACCACCAAATGCGTAAACTGGAGTGTCTTCATGCTTATTTTGATGAAAAACAGATAGTTGTGAGGAAATATGATAGGTCAAGGGATATGAGGCAAGCGTAATAAGCTAGGGAAAACTTAGGAGGGCCTATATGTTTCGATTCTTCACGTCCCTTTGTCTTCAGATATAAGGCTGCTTCTTCTGGGTATAGGGAGGGTACCTCTAACATGAGGGCTTTATGACATGTTTCTGGGGAGAAGGACAGGAGAAAGGTTTCTCTGAAGCTTTTCCTATGTCTGCTGTTTTCTCAAATATCTTCAGCTTAATAATAGTCGGTACATCAAGTGCCATCTTTCGGGATAGCTTGTCCTGATCCCCATCAGAGACGTATAATAAGATGAAAATAAAATCACCTATTTTGTCCTGAAATATAAACATTTAGAACAGGGAGAATATGTATATAAATTTGATTTTAGACAAGATAAACTTAATTTATAATGAGGCATATTATTTCTTAAATGTTGATTAAATTCTCAGTCTTTTCTATAAAGCCTTCCCCGAGACTCATTCTCGCTCACAGCCATGACTGACAGGTCTTATTCTCTACAGGTCATCTTCTCTTCTCAAATTGTGTTCAAAGCAACTGGTGAGCAAGTTTCTAACAACTGTTTCTGGACATCAAGGCCATTCAAGCTAGGAAAACTCTATCTGGAGAAAAGGGTCAGAGCTGGAGCTTGTTGATTGTAAGGTGGCTGTCAGAACGGATATTCTGTGTCTGCATCGAAGTTCTAAGTGTTTGAAAGGGAACCACAGGGACAGTCATTGACTCACTGGGTTTTGGATACAAAATATCTACTATCGTAGGAAACAAGGCACAATTTTATTGTCACTTATTTGATGAATTAATTAACTTGTTATTATAATAAATCTGTAAAGGCTTTTAAAAGGGGGATCTAAATGGGCATAAAATCTCAAAAGGGGATCTGCTCTTTTTAGTGATTTCTGACTTCTCAGTATCCTCTTTCAAAACATACATAGCTCTACCTATCAGTCATATATTTATTTTTCTAAACTTTGAAAAGTTAAAGAGAAAAAGGCCAACGACAGGTTAAATACACATGGCATAGGTACTTGTGGAAAACCTGGTTGCTTAGCAACCAGAGGGTGCCTATTTGGAGAGCTCAGAAGTGTATATACAATGTGTCTTAAGGATGGATGAAGGGCAGCAGGAGTCTACTGAAATGATTTAGAACATGGAAATTGTGTTCAAATAATATACATCTCTGTATGTGATTATTCTCAAATGATAATAACATTGCTGCTCAGCTCCCCTTTGTAGATATAAGAACCAGAGGGCTTCAAAGGCAATAAAATCTTAGTTTTTAAATTTTACTTCTCTGATTATGCCTTATGCAGTCAAGGTTTTGTGGTAACAATATTGAAATAGCATGTTAATAACCAGAGTAGTTTTCATCGCCTCCTTGGTCAATTGAATGTCAGTTAGAGAGATCTGAATTTTGAAAAGTCTCACCATCCTTAATAAAGATCAGCAATCATAGAAATCAACCACATGCTGATTTAATCAACATATAGCTTTGTTAATTACTAGTTCTTTCTTCATGTCCATCTGTTTTTAAGATTTTAGTGAACCTGCACCAGATGTTCATGCAAATATAATAAGTTGGTTGCCATGTAAATATAACATTTTCAAGTGTGTTGTATAACAGTCTATCAATTCACGTATACTGTTGTCTGTGTTTAGTCTTTTCGTAGTTCAAATACAAAACTGATAACTTTGTTAAAAGCCCCATTAGGCACAGTTTCTACTTGAAGCTGTGTGTGTGTGTGTGTGTGTGTGTTTCCATTGGTTGCTATTAATTCTTGTTTATTGCGCTAGGTGTTCAGGTCCTTAAGATGTAACAAAACATTTGTCAGGCTGTTCTGGGAATGGCAGCATAAAAGTGAAATAGAACTGTTTCATCCACCCTCAATTCCATAGTGTAATAAAGTAAGTATTAAACTCACAGTAAATATCATCCGTTTATCTTGAATGGTAACATTGTAAAGTGATTCATGTACGTAGACAACTCTGTTTTGTGACTTCCACGGCCGTCCCAACCTGCAGTCTATCCAGAAAAATCACTTGATAAATTAAAGGGTAGACACAAGGCATTTTTGCCTTTTTACATAAAGTATTGTTGACATTGATTGAACCAGAAGAAGATGGAATTGGTCAGTAGAAATATTGTAAGAATCAAATTAGGGCAAATTTTGGCTTTTTGAAGAAGAAACTGCATTTTAAAATATTGCTCTATACAGTAGGCTTTAACAAAGTGTTTTAGTAACAGTTTTATCACAACTAAAATGTTTGAACTCAGGTGGTTATGGATATAGCAATCAAGAGGAATCTAAATCACTATGTAACATTGAAAAAGAAATCGATTTAAAGAGGTTCAGATAAGGCAAGGTGCAAAATGAATATCACTACCTATGACTGTTCACATATTACCTCAATATAGGAAGTTGGTAAATTAAATTCACTAACAAAGTTTAGTGGCAGGGTAGAATAAAAAAACAGTTTGAATAAAATAAAATATAGATTTTAAAGGAAAATGAGGTGCACTCTGTGAAAAGAGAAGGCCGTCCATTTGTGCCATTGTAAGAAGGAGTGATGCAGACCACATGAGAGGCCGCTGGCGTCTCTAAAGCAAACCGAGCATCAGAATGCTCAGCGTCAGGGGCCTAGAGTGAGAATTTAAACAGACTTAGGAAGAGAGGGCTAACACTCTTCAATAAATGTGTGTTTATATAGCTTTCACCATTTTATTAGACGCTCATTTAATTTCATTTTTTAATTCTTTTTTTTTTTTTAAGATTTTATTTTTAGAGAGAGGGGAAGGGAGGGAGACAGAGGGGGAGAGAAACAGCAATGTATGATTGACTCTCACATGGCCCTCACAGGGGACCTAGCCCGCAACCCAGGCATGTGCCCTGACCAGGAATCGAACCGGGACCATCTGGTTCCCAGCCCGCGCTCAATCCACTGAGCTACACCAGCCAGGGCTCATTTTTTAACTCTTAATGAATAATGTAGCCACATGGTTCTAAGCATATGTAGACAAGATATGTACTATAAATTTCCCATCACATTTCTCTTTTAACGCCATCTGCCCAGTTCCCAATAGCTCCTCCCACGTTAGCATTTTTCTTAGTTTCCTAAATATCTTTTAATAGTTTTGTTGTCCATGTAACAAACGAATCTGAACAGATATTTCCTGCGCCCCCCTAATGATAACCACACTCTAATCATTGCGTCCTGTGAGCACAGTATCTTTCCCAGCCAGGCCAAGGGGACTTTGAATATAGAAGGACTACAAACTTTAAAATAGGGAGAGCATCCTGGATTATTCTGGTGGGCCCAGTCTAATGACACTGACCCTGAGAAGCAGAAGAGGAGAGACATGAGCTGTCAAAGATGCAACCAGGGAAGAGGAGGCAAGAGAGAGGTTCCAAGTGTGGCAGGGACTTGACCTGCTATTACTGGCTTTGATTACAGGGGAAGTGGGCCATGAGCCTAGGGACCCAGCAGCCTCTAGAATTTGGAAATGGCCCTCAGATGATAGCCAGCAAAGAAACAATCCTGTAACTTCAATAAATTGAAGTCTGCCAGCAAAGTGAATGAACAAGAAAACAGATTCTTCTGGGGCTTCCAGAGAGGATCAGAGTGTGTCGACACCTTGACTTTAATCTGGTGAGATTTGTGTTGGATTTGACCTACAGCACTGTAAGATAATAAAGTTGTGTGTGTAAAATTGCTATATTTGTGTTAATTTGTTATTGCAACAATAGAAAGATAATACAGCTCTCTTTTTTGCAAATATAACATACTGTAAATACTGATCTGGACCTTACTGTTTCACATTAAAATATGTCCTAGAGATCTTCCCATATCAGTACATACACAGGATCATTATTTATTATAATTTTTATTATTTAACAGGTTTATAGAATTTTATTTTTGGTATCTATATTATTTTTTAATTTTATTTTTATTGTTTGATGCTGTTATAGTTGTTCCCACTTTTTCTCCCATTCTCCACCTCCACCCACCCCTTACCCACATCCCTCCCCAAGCCAATCCCCATATTGTTGTCCATGTCCATGGGTTGTGCATAAGTGTTCCTTTCACCATTTTTCATCCTATCCCTCCTCCTTTCTGGCAGCTGTCAGTCTGTTTTATGTATCTAAGCTTCTGTTATTATTTTGTTAGTTAGTTTATTGTGTTCATTAGATTCCACATATAAGTGAGATCATACGGTATTTTTCTTTCAATGATTGGCTTAAATCACTTAGTATCATTTTCTCCATGTCCATCCATGCTGTTTCAAATTGGAAGTTTCTTCCTTTTCACTGCTGCATAGTATTCCATTGTATAAATGTATTACAGCTTTTTTATCCACTCATCTACTGATGGGCACTTAAGCTGTTTCTAAATCTTGGCTATTGTAAATAGCATTGCCATAAATATAGGGGTGCGTATATTTTTGTACTGATGTTTTGGGATCCTTGGGGTATATTCCTAGAAGTGGAATCATTGGGTCAAAAGAGAGTTCCACTTTTAACTTTCAAAGGATACTCCATGTTGTTTTCCAAACCAATCTCCATCCCCCACCAGCAGTGCACTAGGCTTCCTGCTTCTCCACATCCTCACCAACACTTGTTTGTTGATTTGTTGATGGCAGCCATTCTGACAAGTGAAAGATGATATCTCACTGAGGTTTGAATTTGCATTTCTCTGATGATTAATGATGTTGTACATTTTTTTATATGTCTACGGTCCCACTTTCTGTCCTCTTTGGAGAAGTGTCTCTTCAGGTCTTTTGCCCATTTCTTAATTCAGTTGTATCCCTTGTGTTGAGTTTTATTAGTTCTTTGTATATTTTGGAGATTAAACCTGTCAGATGTATCATTGGTAACAATGTTCTCCCATACAGTGGGTTTTCTACCCATCTTGTAGAAGGTTTATTTAGCTGTACAGAAGCTTAATGTGATGGAGTTCCATTTGTTTATTTTCAACTTTGTTTCCAGTGCCTTAGGAGATACATCAGCAAATATATTTCTATGTTGAATATCTGAGATGTTACTATCTATGTTTCCTTCTAGGATTTTTATGATTTCATGACTTACATATAAGTCTTTTATCCATTTTGAGTTTATTTTTGTGTATGGTACAAGTTGGTGGTCTAGTTTCATTTATTGCATATACCAGTCCCGGTTTCCCAACACCATTTATTGAAGAGACTGTCTTTGCTCTATGGTATGCTCATGCCCCCCTTTGTCAAATATCAATTGCTCATATAGGCATGCATTTATCTTCCAGTCCCTTCTCTCTTACTTTAGTTAACTAGCTGTCTATTGATTGATATTGATATAGTTTTCAAATGTTTGCTTTACAATAATGCTGCAATAAATAGCCTGATATTTCTGAAGGCTATTCCAAAGCTAGATACCTTGAAGTGGAATTACTGAGTCAGAGAGTGCGTGCATATAATTTTCACAGGTATTCAAATATTACACTACATAAAGGTTGTATCAATTTGAACTTTACTGATGGTATATAAAAATACTAATGATCAGCCCTGGCTGGTGTAGCTCAGTGGACTGAGCATGGGCTGCGAACCAGAGGGTTGCCAGTTCGATTCCCAGTCAGGGCACATGCCTAGGTTGCAGGCCAGGTCCGCAGTTGTGGCCACTTGGGGGCCACGTGAGAGGCAACCACGCATTGATGTTTCTCCACCTCGCTTTCTCCCTCCCTTCCCTTCTGTCTAAAAATAAATAAATAGCCCTGGCTGGTGTAGCTCAGTGGATTGAGCGCGGGCTAGGAACCAAAGGGTCCTGGTTCGATTCCCAGTCAGGGCACATGTCTGGGTTGCAGGCCAGGTCCCCAGTGAGGGCCATGTGAGGAGCAACCATACACTGCTGTTTCTCTCCCTCCCTTCCCCTCTCTCTAAAAATAAATAAAATATTAAAAAAGAAAAAAAATAATAAAATCTTTAAAAAAATACTAATGATCAAATTTAGATGATTTTGCCAATATGGAAAATGAATAATGGTCTCTCATATGCTTTAAATATAAATTTCTCACAAAAAGTTAAACTAAACCAATTTTTTTCTGGCTCAGATTACAAATTATATGATCATCCTAATTATTTCTGCAATATCTACATTCCTTACCATTTTCTTCACTTCTCTCACTTCCTTGTAGTTTTAGAAAGATCACTGCTGATTTTGAGTGCCCTTATGGTTACTTTGTAACACAGGGTGGAGCAAAAGTAGTTTTAGAGTCATGCATATGGAAAAAGATGTGCAGGTTATGATTATTACAATAGCTGTATTAACTGAAGAGATCATCACAATGGCACAGGACGCTTAGACACAATCGCATCAGTGCTCAGGTTGCTGGCCTTCATTATTTACACATTCTTATTGTCTTTGAAAATCTGTAAACACACCTGAATTTCAGTGACCCTTTTGGGTTAGCCCCACTGCCAACTGAGGTGGCTGAATTCAAACCTACTTTTGCTCACCTCTGCATATGGCTTATTTGTCTCTCATTTCTGTGGGGAGGAAAAAAACCCCACAAAGGTATCATGTTTTGTTTGGTTAGGTTCTATTTGTGATATCCTTATTGCTTTTATAAGATTTTCAGAAGAAAGGGCAAGATGCCAGTTGTCAGTTGTGGTGGGCAGCTTCTAAGATGGTTTCTAATGACCCCTGCCTCCTAGGACTCTGCCCTGTGTGATGCCTGCCTCTAGAGTGTGCTCAGGACTTACTGACTTGCTTTTATCTAAGGGGAATACAGTAGAAACGTTGGGTTTTCACTTCCAAGATTATGTTATAAAGTATTATTGCTCTATCTTGAGCTTTCTCTCTCATCACTCACTTTGGAAAAGCCAGCTGCCTTACTGTGCACTATGAAGAGTTCCATGTGAATGGGATTGAAAATGGATCTTCTGCTTCCAACAGCTATGTGAGTGAACTTGGAAGTACTTCCCCAGTCCAGCCTTAAGATAGAATGCAGCCCAGGTTTAAAACATGAAGACAGCCTCATGACAGACTCTGAGCCCGAATTATCCAGCTGCACTGTTACTGAATTGCTGACCCACAGAAACTGCAAGATAATAAATGTCCTTTGATTTAAACTGCCAAATTTTAGGATAATTTGTTATATAGCTTACAGAATAGATAAAACCACTCAATGTATTTTATACAGCTTCCATCCAATTTACCATTACAGAGGCCAGGAATAAATTCTAGCATGACTCAGATCAAAAAATGAGGTAGGAAACATTCTATTAGAAAAAAGCTGCAGTAACTTAAAATTAGAAAATAAAGTTGCAGCAACATTTACAAGTTATCCAAACATCAGTAAAAGCCTTTTTTTAATTGTAGAAATCTACTATTCCTTTTAAAAGAAACATCATGTCACTGAATCCGATTTAGGAAAACGAATGGATGAAAGAGTGATACATTTCCAAATACACTATTTTTCTCTTTTCTTTTTGTACTTGAAGATTCTTTGCTTGTTTATGATAATTCAAGTAAATGGGTGTAGATGGAGATTCATTTTTTCCAACCTTTATGACCAGAAAATTGCAAGAGGAAACTTAAAGATATAATGTAATCACCCAAAATAAAAAATTATGGTACATCGAGTTTTCATTCTCTTAACTGTGGTCCTAGCTTAGGAAGAGGAGAAATTACAATTAATCATTTAAACTTTAATTCTTAAGCAAATGACAAAAGAACAACTGAGAATTTAAATCAGTGTCTACCACTAGGAATAAGCAGACACTTGACATAGTTCTAAATCAGATGAGCAGATCTGTCAAGTTTTTAAATACCTTACTGGGAGCACTTTAATGTTATGTTCTTCGTAATCGCAACCACGGTGGAAAGAGTTTTCTGTGAGAGACCAAGAAACATTTCTTTCCAATGTCTTCATTCCTTACCATTCGCTGCTTGGAAGCAAAGATTGTGCATTTTTTAAATAAAGCTTTTTACCTTATAATAAGATGAGATGTACAGAAAAATTGCGATGATAATACAGAGTTCTCACATACCTTGCGCTAGTTTGCCTTATCATTACCATTTAATAGTATGGGATATTTGCAACGACTGAACATACGCTCATGCATGACTACTAACTAAAGCTGTCACAGGTTTCCACTCCATTTTTGATGACTTTGATAAACTGGAGGAGTACAAGTCAGGTATCCTGTCAGATGTTCCTCACTGGGATTTGTCTGATGTTTTTCTCACGATTAAACTGGTGTGAATTCTTGGGAAGAAAACCACAGAGGTGGAGTGATATTTTTGCTACAAAATATCAAGAGTATATACTATCAACATGACTTTTCAACACTGATGTTGCCTTGATCACCAGCAGAGAGCGTTGATCCGTTTTCCCCACTGTACTCTGCCTCTTTGCCCCTCTCCACACGGCACTCTTTGGGGGGAGGCCGCTCTGCAGTTCATGCCTCAGGAGTGTTATGTTCCAGCTCCTCGAGGGCAGACGGTCCACATACATAATTTGGACTTTTTCTGCATAAGGGGTTTGCTTTTTATCTCCCATTTATTTATTTATTCAATCATTTATGTATGGATTTATGGATATTTTTTCATGTATTTTTTTATATTTACACCCTTTATTCCTGGCAAAGAATCTAGGACCTCAAAAAAATTATGTACAATTGAAACACTCTGTGGTGTTCCTTTCCATCTGTTTCTTTAGCTACTTCTACTTGAGTCATTCAAGTAGCCATTAAAGTATAATCTCCAGGATAGAGTTTAAAATATGTCTTTTTTTTACTTTTGTTTAAATATAAAATGACTTTCAGTTTTGGTTTATAGGAGCATGCCTTCTTTTCCAAAATTCTTAAAACATCTCAGTAGAAATTTGACAGACTCATGGATAGAGAGCAGACTGACAGCTCTGGGGGGTGCATCTGTGGGGAGGGATTGAGCAACAAAGAAAAAAAAAAGAAAGAACTCTCAAACAGGGACAACAGTGTGATAATTTCAGGGGAGGGGGTGGGTGGAAGTGGAAGAGGGTATAGGAGGAATAAATGGTGATAAAAAACAAATTACTTAATTTCAAAAAAAAGAAATCTGATATAGTATTAGTTCTTGACTTACTCTGCAGTTACGGATAGTGCTTTTAACCAAGTGGTCTTTTAAAAATTATTTCTGAATAATTTATGAGGTTATTAATGACCAGGCCTTTTTGGAGAAATGTTATAAATAAAAATTGAGTATTTTCCAATTTCACTCTTGAACTACAGAGGCCTAGATGACTGAGGGCCAGGGTGAAAGTAGAGTTCGAATTACAGGAAACATCGTAGACGTCTGAATGAACTGCTACTCCTGGGTCTTAGAGATGAGGCCAACAGAGCACAATGCAGAGTCCCACTTCAAAGGCCGGAACGCAGAGCGAGGAGAGGAGCTGAGTAGATCATTGTCAGGCTGTCCATGACGTTCTACAGTGTGTGCAAATACTTCCCCCACCGACCAAACGGAGACAGATTTTAAATGACTTTCCCTTTCCATTTGATTAATTTCTTTAAAAACCTTTTTATATTTTCCTGGCGGTCACCTTTTAAACAATTGGATATCTTTAATTATTAAACATAATAAGAACATGAACAACGATAACTGAAAGAACAATAATGCAAGTGCAAATAACAAAATTATTCTTTAAAAACAGACTAGGGTTAAGGAACAAGCAAATAACACATCTTCAGTAGGAAAGAGGAGGTTGGACTGCTTTATTTTCCTTAGCTTGTTACAGAATATTAGAATATGTGATTCCACAAATATGTTTTTTACTAAAGCATTAGCTTAATAAACTATGCCAACTATCTTGGTGGCTGAACCAGCATAACAGAAAGATATGTGATAGTGGTGATGGTTTTGCTTTCAATAAAAAGAAAGAAGTTTATTTTATAGAAGCAAGTGAAAGAGAAGCCGTGAGTTCTCTGGAACTTATAGTTTTCTTTTATCAGCTTTGGGAAAAGGGAGAGAGCACTGAACTTTGAAACACTTTGCTGACCTCATCCGTTTTTACTCACATCACGTCTGATACCAAATGTGAGGTTTTCTCTTTCCTCCTGATACCAAATACATGTCTTCTCCAATAGCACTTCTCCAGTTCTCTGATACCAACCAGGTGTCAACCAATCCAATTGAATTCTGACAAGATCTACCTGGAGTTGGCACCAACTTTCATAACTGAGAGAGCTCCAGGCTACAAGATTATCCCCACTTCAGATCCCTATTACAAGTTCTGAGTCACCTGTACTTCTGACTGATGGGCTGTAGACTGGGAGCTCCTACAACCCTTCCTCAGGTTGATAATTCACTAAAGTGATTCATAGAACTCAGTAAAAAACTTACCTTATATTTTCTGGTTTATTCTAAATGATACAATCGAGGAAGAGCCAAATAGAAAAGACACCTAGGGGAGCTACCGGAGAGGGCGCTGGTACAGAGTCTCCATGCATCTTTTGGGACAGACATCCTCCCAGCGTCCTCTCAGTCCCATTCACTGACCTGGAGGGTGCACCTCTCAGCCCCATTCACCTGGAGGTGGGGAGGTGAGGTGGAAAGTTCCAAACTTCTAAACAAGCTCTGTTCTTTCTGGAGACCAAGCTGCATCCTTAAGCTGACCAGGGGCCCTGCCAAGAGTCACCTCATTTCAGCAAAAGAGAACAAAAGACACTCCTATCACCTTTATCGTGGGTGAAATTTTAACACGCGTAAAGTTTTAAGAGTTTAGGGGCTCTGTGCCAGGAACCAGAGATGAAGACCAAATATCTTCCTATGGTGCCACAGATGGCTTTGGGCTGCTTTTAATTGAATCATTTTAGGTAACACCCAATGCCTATTTCTCTGACTTGTTTTTTTATACAATCTTATTTTTCCTAGACATTTTTGTTATTTTAAGGGAAAGGCTTGCATCATTACTTCTTTTCAAAACGCTTTAGAGCATATATTTTTCCAAAAATTAATGCTATTGTTACAGAATGGAGGGGCGCTGAATGATATGAAAGATCCCCCCTTTTTTCCCCGGGGGTTCCTCTCCCTTACCAGGTTCGCTTTGCCCACTGCCAGAGGAAAGACATAAAAGGAAAAAAATTATTATTTATTTGGAAGTTGTACAGACTAAAGTTCTTTAGAATATGCATAAACACACACAGTCCTTCCCTCACCCTCTGCCCTGTCTGGGGTACCATATCTCACGCAGGCTCCCAGCACCATCCACGTGGCAAAAAGGAGCACTTCCAAAGCCACAGAGGTCCTGACTCTCACCCAAGCCACATGGTCCCCACTCGCCAAAACCTCGTGGTCCCAGCAAGACGCTCAAGCCGTGTGGTCCCAAAAAGAGACACCAAATGGCTGCCCCTCCTGGATTTAAATCCCAGAGCCAATCTTTCTCTGCAGCCTCATTTCTGGCTCTGCCCACAATTGGCCACAGCTGCCAGCATTCAGGGCATGTGTGGCACTGTGGTGTGGAGCCAATTATCTCTAAGCTCTTCTGGACCCCATTACAAATCCCTCTTTGGGGTACCCCCTCTTGGCTGCACCCTGTTATACTATCTCACTTCATTTTGTATTGAGTTGAGCTGGCCAAAAACAAAGAAGAAATCTAGTGATTTCTTCTAGTGAGAAACACATGAATATTTTTTGCCAGTTGTATTTCTAATAAACAACGAGATTGATTTTTGTTGTTTATTTCCAACGTTATGCTTTAAAAAAGAAGTGTTTTGGGCAGGATTTGTCTATCCATAGAACTTTGAAGTGATCATCAATAAGCCAAACCTCTGTGTGTTATGACTGAGAAACAGTCGCCATGTACATCGTAAGAAAGCCTAGAAAGTGTAAATCAAACCCTAAACAAGAATTATTTTTGCATTTAATTTTTTACATTGGGATTCTCAAGAAGAAATCACTTCTCTAACCTTATCAGTTATGGGAACACAAATTGCTGCACCAAGGTCTACAGCCTCTTCCCAGCTGTTTGGCAATTTGAGAACGTGCACAATAAGGAATCTTACACAAATCAATGGACAGGTTAGGCGGATCTCCACATCCCGGAAAAGAGCGTGGAAGTCTATGAGGTGACATTATGTTGAGAGATCACTTTAAAATGATGGAAGTCATGAATTTCACTTGCTACTAGAAACGTTAAAGCAAGATGAAAGATTGGGTCCTGTGTAAGCACGTTTTAATATTTGAATAACCGTGAGCGTGCTGAATGGTATTTATCCAAAATGAGTTAGGTTAAGGTTTGTTCAGAAGTTCTGGGGGACTTACAGGTAGCTATTCCTGGAGTACCACCTAAATTAAGCCACAGACTCAGGAACTCATGAGGCCACAGCAGTGTTCTACCGGAACTCAGTGATAATCAGGAAATTATGACAGCGCACCTGTTAGTCACAGGCCGGACTGAGAATGTCTTTGTTCTGTGTAAGCTCAGGAGCACCTTCTGTCTTCACAGATTCTTCACAGATTGTCTACGTTTCCATAACGTTTAGCAACTCCGCCTTTGCTTGCACATCTTAATGCTCACTCAGCCTTAAGAAGTGACCAGGAGAAAATCCCAAGAGCTATGTGTGACCTTTCATGCTCCGTGCCAGCTCTAATTGCTCCTGAATGTGACGCTCGGTCTGTAATTTCCTAGTAGAGAATAAAATTAGTATAATGTAGAGGATAAAATTAGTATAATGTAAAAAAACTGGTGACTAAAGGAGATTTATCTATTGGAGTATTGAATATATTTTTTAATTTGAATACTTTTTCAAAGGTCATGCCCTGTTCTATTCCTAAATGTGCCCACTGTTCTGAATCCTAAATTTACATTTTCGGTTTGGCACCTGAAGTTGTCTTAATTTGCTATTCCTTCACTAGACAAGTGGAAACCAAAGCTTGTGTGTGATGTTTCTAATGACCAAGTAAAATCGTAAGTGCCCAGCATTCAGGGTCTTCCCACTCTAATTAGCAGAGATTATTGTGCGGACACGTCTGCACTTCACAGTTGTGTACAAAGGCACATCCTTAGAAGGTCAGACAGATGCCACAGGAAGTGAAATGTGGGTTCTGCATCTTGTGCTTCCCCCAAGTTATTTGATTTTGTTTTATTTCATTTGTCCATGTACACAAAGTTTATTTGTTTGGACTAAAGAGCGAGGATGTATAGGTGAAACATAAATTCAGATGAACATTCCAAATTTTCTTTCCTTCTTGCTAGTCTTTACTTCTTCGGTAATTATGCACTAGAGTACAGATTGGATGTGCTCAGTTAAAAAAAAGATTGTATCATTCGCTGTCATTTAATCATTAACTTTCAACTTCTCTCAATAGGATGATGTGTTTGGCATTTTTAATTATATATTTATTCGTGCTCTTAGTGAAATAAGTGAGACACTGAGGTCAACTTCAATAATAGCCATTTTAGTAATGGTAAATTATCTGGAATTGAAAAATTAAATACTAATAATAGATAATATAGGATTTTATCTGAAGCAGCCTTCTTTGATTACTTATATATAGCTGTATTTTAACATTATCTGGCAATCTGGGCTTGCATATTTTGCTATTTATTCGGAATAAATTCTTCTTTCAAATGTGAATTTGCTGAGAACCAGCAAAGCTTCCCTCCTTGCTGCCACGTTGACAGGAGCCTACTGTGATGAATTATTAGGACAATGAAAATTAAGCAAGAGTGAAGGCTGTAATTTGAGGAGGAAATAAATCTGCAACTTGCAGAAAAAAAAAAATAGTAGCCTGGAAGATTTATTCTCTCTCTTAAGTTACCTGTCACAATATGGTAACATTAGGCATCAGGATTTGAAAGATGGTTTCAAAATTTCCTCACTGACATTTTTAAGTGGTCAACTTTTCAAGTGTCACTGTGGGGGGCTTTTGTTCCTATCTTTTATCTCTGCCATGATTTGAAGGAGCCTTTTTTAGTACTTACTGCCTGAGAAGGTAGGGATCTGCTCCTATACAGTTAAGTACTAACAGTGAAATGAACATAGGCGCATGGTATTGTGAGATGGGGTTAGCATTTGGAGCAACGAAAGGCAGTAATGGGAAGAAATTCCAGGCTTCTCATAATGGGGTACTTTGTGCACTATTCTTTATGTTTGTTGTCCTATAAAATTAGTTATTTTACAGCTTCTGCTCATATCTCAGATGGGGTTAAGATAGTAATTCCCAATAAAATTTAAAATTTCAAAATGCAATGCGATGAATACAAGAATGCATGCTTTAGTTAATGCTTCTTTATTTTTTGTGTGTGTTCTGATGTACAGTGTGTAGTTATAACATTTCTGCCATATGTTTTACTCAGTATGAAACTGAGACTCAACATCTATATAAACAGAAGTGGAAGTAATACTTATTTGTAACACCGGTGTTATTATCCTCACTTCACACATGAGAAAATGTAGGGTTTGAGAACTTAGATAAATGTGACAGGCCAGGGAGCTAGTAAATTGTATTGTCCTAATTTGAACCCAAGCTTGTCTAACTAATTTTCCTTCTAATGTTTTGTATCATTATGCCATTTAAGCAAATAAACATCTATTTTGGGAATTTATGAGCAGTGGAATGCCCAAGTTCAAATGCTTAACCCCTTCACATGGATACAGCCATAAGCCTTCTTGAGTCTATTTTCTCTTGTGTTATAGGTCATAGGTAGGGGCAAAGACAGTTTATTCAGTGCAGCAGAGGAACATGCAGAGGGTAATTGTGAAAATGAAAGGTATTTCGTAAATTTGCAGAGCAAGTGCTTAATCTCAGTGAAATATGAAGCCAGTTTTTCCGTTGTGGATAATAGAAAAGGTTGACTCAGTGTAACTCTCTGGCTTCACTAGTGATGCATCTCAACAAATTATTAAAACGTGGGAGCACAGCACAGGGGAGTGTCTTCCTGCAGCCACCTTTGCCTGCTCAGAGGTGGGGGTAGACTCTGAGGAGAGTTGGGTTTAATCAGGGTTGGGTTTTAGTCTGGCTTGTGAGATGGAGTCAGCTGAGGATGTATGGAAGGGAGCGCTATCTTGAAGAGTCATAGAAGCTGAGCTGAGTGAGGAGAGAAATGAGAGCATGGATGGTGTGCGTGGGGAGGGCAGTGAAGGAATGGTAGTGCCAATTGACTGAAGATTTTACTGAGGTCTAAGAAATATTAGCATAAAAGACAGGAGGGGATCAGCTTGAAGAACAATGAACTGGGAGCTGTTCTTTTTTTTTTTTTTTTTGGTGTTTTTCTTTTTTCTCTTTTTTATTGTTGTTCAATTACAGTTTTCCTGATTTCTCCCCATTGCTCTCCCCTGCCCCGCTCACCCCCTCTCCCACTCCCAAGTGAGTCCTCACCCTGTTGTCCATGCCCACGGGTCATTCATACCTGTTTCTTGATGAGACCCTTTCCCTTCTTTCCACCATTATCCCCTCCCTGCTCCCCTTTGGTCACTGTCAGTTTATTTCTTATTTCCATATCTCTGGTTCTATTTTGCTCTTCTGTTTCTTTTGTTCATTAGGTTCCACTTACAGGTGAGATCATATGGTATTTGTCTTGTACCGCCTGCCTTATTTCGCTTAGCATAATGCTCTCCAGTTCCATCCATGCTGCCACAAAGGGGAGGAGCTCCTTCTCTCTTTCTGTTGTGTAGAATTCCATTGTGTAAATGCACCACAGTTTTTGATCCACTCATATTGATGGATACTTAGGTTGCTTCCAGCACTCGGCTATTGTAAATTGTGCTGCTATGAACATTGGGGTGCACAGGTTTTTTTAAATTGGTGTTTCAGGATTCTTGGGGTATAATCTCAGCAGTGGAATTACTGGGTCAAAAGGCAGTTCCATTTTCAGTGTTTTAAGGAAATTCCATACTGTTTTCCACAGTGGCTTCACCACCAACAGTACACTAGGGTTCCCTTTTCTCCACATCCTCTCCAGAACTTGCTTGTTGGTTTGTTAATGATGACCATCCTGTACTCTGTGAAGTGGTATCTCATTGTGCTTTTAATTTTCATCTCTCTGATGGCTGGTGATGCTGATCATCCTTTCATATGCCTTTGGGCCCTCTGTATGTCCTCCTTGGAGAAGAGTCTATTCAGGCCCTTTGCCCATTTTTTTAATTGGATTGTTTGTCTTACTGGTGTTCTAAGTGCTGGGAAAGCAGCAGACAGCCAGTGATGTAGAGAGTGTTGACATTTTTTATACTGAAAAGAGATTCTTACCAAAAAGTCTATAACTACCAGTCTAGACAGGGTTATAAAATTTTTAATTTTTTTAACGATTTAGTTGAGGTTCAGTAAAGAAAACAATTTACTGTGACTTTATATCTGGGCTCAGGAAAAAAAATATTTCAGAGTTTTTGCATCCCTTGTAGGCAATCTCAAATTAGAGGAGATATTTATTAACTGCCCATGTTCATGAACAATACCCCAGAGTTCATTTACTGCTGGGAATAATTGTGCAGTTTGGGAGGAATATATTTTAATAATAAGAGCCAAAGAAGTATTTTAATTGTTTTCAGTGCATTTCATGCAGAACATTAGGAATTGAATTAAATTCAGTCAATGTTTACTAAAATGTTACCCCTGACCTAAATAATTTTACAATCTAGTGGGGGAGAAAAATGTGTTCCAAAATTGCCATAACAAAATGCATGAAGTGACAGGTGTCAAAAGTTAAGTATAAATACAATGCTTGGAACCCCCAAGGAAGGTGTGATTAATTCCTGCTGTGTTGACTGAGGACATCAGAGGGGAAACATATTTTTGCTATATTTTAAAGAATGAACAGCATTTAAAAAGGCCAGATAGGGATGTGAGAAAACAAGGCATTTGAAAAATATTCCAGGCTGAGGAAAGGCAGGGATGAAAGCCAGCAGCAGTCAAGTACAGGTTGCATTTAAGGGACTTGCAAATAGGGTAACTGTGGTTGAACCACAGGTATCTTCAGAAGAGGAGTGAGGTTGTAAAGCAATACTTGAGACATAGATTACTGCCTAATGTAAACCTTGCTGGAAGAGTAGAGATATGTATAAAAAGATAAGCTATCTTGCACCATTCAAGGAATGAGATAATGTTCTTTTCTTAATGAACATGTGTACTCTGGGTATTTTGGGTCTCTGACATTAGAAATCCTTGTTTTGACATAAACACATGTGTGACTCAGTAGCAGAATGTCTTTTTTCCATATAACCTCCTACCGCATCTTGATTTTGATTTATACTTTTGGAGAATGTTGGGAAACATATTTGAGAGAAGTCCAAGATGCCTACTAAAACACAGAAAATTTTAAGAAATCTTTATCAATTTTTTCCAATATTATTTGAAGTCCTTGTGCATTTGCTATAATAAAATGAACTAGGCTTTGAGTCTTTTCTTTTTGTAAACATAAAAATATGGATTAAGTTATTATATATGCCTATATATTAATTTCAGAAAGCTTTAGCATCTGTCAACAGTACCTAATATTTTAACATGTTCATGTTTTTCTAGGCTATAAAAGATAAACATATTTTTTAATTTTATTCTAAAGATCATGTGTATGGTGATATTTATTGTGCTTATAAAATCCATTCTTACAACTTTCCATTTGGTGGATTTTCAGTTTTAATTATGAAGCCCATCAAATGTACGGCTCTGTCACTTAAAATTATTAGAATATAGTGAGAAATGTGAACTTCAGGTTTATTCAATAAAATAAATATACCATTGAGTTTATTAATATGTATTTTAAATTCCCCATACTCACTAATCTCATTAAATTTCAGAACGGTTGTAAAATGATTCTTTTCATTGAAAATATGTAGAACATTTGACCCTTTGTAACTCTCAGTAAGAAGAGCAATCAAGAGTATTTCATTGTTTCATAGGGGGACTGAGGCCTTAAAGATTTGGAAAGTTAACATTTACGCTGATGTTAGTTAATGAATAGTTTTTTGTGGCTCCATATTTTCACTTTGCGATGTGAAACTAAATCTATGAATATTGGGTTCTTTCTGGTTATCCTTGCTGCCATTTAGCTTTCAGAATTATTAAGAGTGCCCGAGGAGAATAATGGGTCCCAGAGTTCATAGCTTCTTTTGCCCCCAGAGACTGTTTTCTTGGTGAAAGTTTGGCATGTATTTAAAGTAGAAACCAAGTGAGATAGAAATTAAAAGTTCTGTCAAATATTCTGTGGTTTTCTATTGTATGTCATTGATTCAGACAAAGAAAAATGTGTGTGTGTGTGTGTGTGTGTGTGTAACACTTTGGCTGAAATTACAGTATATTAAATTCCTACTTCCATCCTCTTATATGGCGATTAAAAAATGATTTTCCCCCAAGTCAGAACTTTGATATTTGTACCACCCTGCCCTAATAATGTGCAATTGTAGCTGAAGAAGAATTGTGGTTTTATTAGTTCCCACATGGAGAAATTTTCTCCAGGGTATAGCCTGCTTTTTATGACATTTACTATTGTAGAGTAATTCTCTTTTGATTTTTAGCAATAATGAGTGCACACTTTACCAGTTAAAACCCAGGTACTCTTGAACTAAACTAAATGGGAAAAGATATGAAGAAATTAAAAAAAAAAGATACAAACAGTAAAATCAGTATTTGTGCATCCTTCGTCTCCTTTGATTAAAGTTCCCCCAGAATCTTACCTCTATGAGAGAGACTAAATTACTATAATTAGTGCTGAGATCTGCTAAGTGATTTTATTGGACTAAACTAAGAACTTTAAGCTTTTAAGTGATTATAATTTTTTATTGTGAAAAAGATATTTATTGGCTATACAATTTCATTTTTCAATATGTGACCAGCTCTTTTGTGAGTTAGGAGAAGATGTGATTAAACTCAGAATATATGTTTGAATCTTTGCAGCCCACAGACTTGCTCTGTTCCATGGTTTAAATCTTGCTTCTCAACTCTTGCCCTCGTCATAGGGAAAATCATCGGCCAGAGTGAGAGAATGCCGGCGGCGGGGCTCAGTGTTCACCACCAGATTTGGAAGGCCGGCATCCTCTTTGAAAGTAAGTTTGTGGTGTAAGATATGTCCTGGCTTTCATGACCCCAACCCAAAAGCCAGAATTTTACTATTTCTTGAACTGTTATTTTTTGAATGCCATGCATTTTTATATTTGTCACTCCTAATCCTCACATTAAACTTGAAAGGTAGTTATTATCATATCCATTTTTATACATGAGAAAACTGAAGCTTACAAAAGTAACTTGTCCCAAATTGAATTGTTTATACAGATGTAAGTAGGCTTTTATTTTAGGAGTGTCTGGTTCTATCCTGTAACTGCAGCAAAAATGTGTTAGAATTACTAGGCTAAGCTGCCATAGAACAGAGCTGTATTAATTGCTGTGTGACAAAACACCACAAAATTAGTATCTGAAAACTGGACAGTATTATTATTTCACAGTTTCAGTGGTACAATGAATAAATATAATTTATAACAGTTTATATGTAACTTATATTATATTTATTTTATAATTTTGTATTTATACAATAAATACACATATGTAATATAATGACAGGGGTGACATCTCATTACCTTGGCCATATTTTATTGGCTCCAGTGAGTCACAGTCCCATCCACACACTGAGGGCGGTGATTGTTGCATACAGACGCGGGCCACTGGGGGCGCTGTAGGGCTGCCGGTTCTGCCGCGTGTACCTGAACGAGTGAAGAATATCTACCAGGATATTTTTTTATACCTTCATCCTTTTTTCATTTTCAGTTATTTTTGACAACTTAATATTCTTATTTTACCTGAATATTTTTAAAGCCCTTGCTGCCTGAACAAGATATTTAAGAAAAGTAAGAGAAATGTCAGTGTTCTGAATGACGTATCTCCAAACAGTAAGTTATTCAAGTATATTTGCGTGTGGTTGTTTTTGTAAAATATTGAAAAACAAATGCCAGCACAAAATAGTGCAAGAACATTGAAATAAAAGGTGAAAGGGATTAAAGATTATGAGTGCCTTGAACACAGACATTTCAAATACTTGCTCCTTGTTTTTTAGTAAGATGTAAAAAGGTGTTTTTTCCAATCGGTAAGCACAGTATTTTCTTTACTTTTGTCTTGTTTTCTCTCTTGTTTCTCTTTTTTCTCCTCCCCTTCACATTCTTCCTTTCCCTTCTCCATTATTTTATTTACATAATGCTGTAATTGAAAAGAATAAGCCTGAGAGACATCCACTTTATTTCTAACTCGACTGCTATTCACGGTACAATAACTGTCTTTATACGCATTTGCTTTATTCACATCTATGAAATGCAAAAGTTAGTTGAACTAAGATACTACTGCCAGCAAATACATATAGAGGCAGTCCAGGTGTTTCAAGTAGCATCTCACAGCTGTTAGTCATTTGTTAGTCAAAATAAAATGTCATATGAGTAGAAAGGATAAAGGACTCATGGACATGGACAATAGTGTGGTGATTGCTGGGGACAGGCATGTGTAAGGGGACTAAATGGTAGTGGAGAAATGCAATAAAGATATAAAAATAATTTAGACACCTGGGCTGCCTCTATATATGTTTGCTGGCAGCAGTATCTTAGTTCAACTAACTTTCGAATTTCATAGATGTGAACAAAGCAAATGTATAGAAAGACAGTTATTTTACCATGAGTTGTGGGTTAGAAGTAACGTGGAGGTCTGGCCACTGTAATCAAAACAGCTTGGTCCTGGCATAAGAACAGACATATAGATCAATGGAACAGAATAGAGAACCCAGAAATAAACCCCTGTCTCTATGATCAATTAATATTCGACAAAGGGGACAGAAGCATAAAATGGAGTAAAAATTGTCTCTTCAGCACATGGTGTTGGGAGATCTGGACAGCTACATGAAAAAAAATGAAACTTGACCACCACCTCACACTATACACAAAAATAAACTCAAGATGCATAAAAGACTTAAATATAAGTTGTGACACCATAAAAATCCTAGAGGAGAAGATAGGCAGGAAAATCCCAGATATTGCACGCAGCAATATTTTCACTGATTTGTCCTCTAGAGCAAAGGACATAAAGGAAAGTATAAACAAATGGGACTTCATCAAAATAGAAAACTTCTGCATGGCTAAAGAAAATTTCCGCAAAATGAAAAGAGAACCAAACGTATGAGAAAATATATTGGCCAATGACACCTCAGACAAGGGTTTGATCTCCAAGATATATAAAGAACTCACATAACTCCACATCAGGAAAAAAAAACAATCCAATAAAAAATCGGCAAAGGACTCGAAGAGACACTTCTCCGAGAAGGACATACAGAGGACCCAGAGACATATATGAAAGGATGCTCAGAATCACTAGCCATCAGAAAGATGCAAAATAAAACCAAAATGAGATACCACTTCACACCAGTAAGAATGGCCATCATTAATAAATCAACAAACAATAAGTGCTGCTGAGGATGTGGAGAAAAGGGAACCCTAGTACATTGTTGGTGGGAATGCAGACTGATGTGGCCACTATAAAAAACAGTATGGAATTTCTTCAAAAAAACTAAAAATGGAACTGCCTTTTGACCTGGCAATTCTACTGCTTGGATTATACCCTAAGAACACTGAAACACCAATTCAAAAAAACCTTTGAACCCCAATGTTCATAGCAGCACAATTTACAATAGCCAAGTGCTTGAAACAGCCTAAGTGCCCTTCAGTAAATGAGTGGATCAAAAATCTATGGTACATTTACACAATGGAATACTATACAGCAGAAAGAAAGAAGGATCTCCTGCCCTTCGTGACAGCATGGATGGAACTGAAGAGCGTTATGCGAAGTGAAATAAGGCAGGCGGTACAAGCCAAATACCATATGATCTCACATGTAAGTGGAATCTAATCAACAAAACATACAAGCAAGCAAAATACAACCAGAGACATTAAAATAAAGAACAAACTGACAGCAAACAGAGGGGAGTGGGGAGGTGGATAATGTGGGAAATCATGGGAAGGGTCATCAAGGAACATGTATAAAGGACTCATGGACAAAGCCAAAAGTAGAATTGAGGGTGGGAGGTGGGGGTGGGTGGGGTGGGGAAAGTGGTCTCAGGAACATGGAGACAACGGTACTAGAAAAGCAATAAAAAAAAGAAAAAGAAAAGAAAAGTATATTGTTAAGCCAAAAGAACATATGAAAATAAAATTAATAAAAGTCTTGTGATTTAATCCTCACAGAATTGGTTTATCCCTAATAGACATGCATTTACACAATACATGACTAATTTAAATCTCTACTGTTCACTTTTGGTGGATAAATGCATTTGGTTAGTTTAACAGAATCAGAATTTAAAAAAAAAAATGAGATTGTATGAAGGACTCTTCCTATCAGCCTAGGGAAGCTTGGCCCAGCAAACTGCCTGCAGGCCAGAGATGCAGTCACCATGCATTAGTGTTGGGTTGACGCCCACCAATCCTTACCTTTTTTCATCTGCTTTCTGTCATAGCCCTGCTGTTAGGGTGTGATTTTTGTTTCATGTTATATTATGCAAACTTGTTTTGTTTTGAGGAACGTCCCATTCAAACTTGGATTCAGAAGATTGCTCTGTTGATATCATTATGAAACATATTACTGTAATGCAATGTACTTAGTACATATATAATCATAGCTTCAGGCTTTTCTAAAAATGGCTGATTTCATTTTTGAGCATTTCAGTTGTCTCCAGGAGGAAATTTTTATCTGCGTTTGTTTCCAAACTCTGAAGTTAGACCTGTACCCACTATGTATGTCCTTGACTTCTCATATATAAAAAAGTAGGATTCATTTTATTAGTCACTATTTGGTGACAGTTTAGACTTGCTAGACAACAAATACAAGGAATTCCTCTTTGTATCTTTCTGATATGTATTCTTTCTTTATTTCTGTTACTATAATATTTTCTATTTTCATTATAAAAGAGGTGCCGTATTTTTCAGACTATAAGACATGCTGGACCATAAGATGCACCCAGGTTTTAGAGAAGGAAAATAGGAAAAAAATTTTTGAAGCAAAAAATGTGGTAAAATATTTTATTTGTGCCTGCCTTCTGTGACCCTGCTCCACTACCACACCCCCATTTTCCTCCCAAATTTGGGGGTAGAAAAGTGCGTCTTATAGTCCAGAAAGTATGGTAATTCAGGAAAGATCAGAGGTCAGTCTCTGCTTACATTTAAGACTCCACTATTTCATTTAATTTCACTATTATAACATTTTTAATGCTATTTCATATTTCACAAAAGTTTTACATATATCATCTCATTTGACCCTAGTCACACTCTAGCAATAAAAACAGATTATTATTCACAATTTATAAATAAAATAATGACTTCTGAGACAGGTTTAGCAGCATACAAAATACAACTAATATTTCGTGGGTGCTTAATATGTTTCAGACACTGTGATAAGCATTTTATAAGCATGAGATATTTTATCAATCACATCCCCTTATGTTTTCCATTTTACAGATGAGAAAACGGAGGCTTAGGGAAGTTAAGCAGCCTTCCCAGAGTCACAGTGAGTATGCTTGGCAGAGCCGGGAGGCAGGCCCACTCTGCTGAACCCAGAGGCCACGGTCTCCTGGATATGTGTTTCCTGATGGTCGTGAGCCAAGTCCCTGTGACTCAGACCAACACTTTGTGAATCTGTGCCCTGTCTTAATTTTAGTATACGGTCTTGTTTAAAAAATTCTTACACACACTTTGGTGAAAAGAAACTTGACATTTCTTCTAATACAGCCCCCTTTTGAGTTCTAACATTTAGAGCTGTGTGTTCCATCAGGAATAATGTCCTATTTTCTTGTACCCGCTTTGCTCCTGGTCAGTGCTCTCTTGTTAATGTAAAGATGGATATATGGTTCAGCACTAGGAGTGCTCTGCTAGGAGTCAATTTTTGGTCCCTGGGAATGCTAATAACTATAGTGTTGCCAAGTATATTAAAAAAAATATTGAAATTTTAAATACAGGAGAAAATAACATGTTTTGTAGAACACTGAAATTAGCTTTATAGTTGAAAAGCAATTTAATATGATCAACCTACCCACCCAGCAATAGTCTTTAAGACATAATGTCTTGCAAACTGTGCAATTAACATGCAGTTAGCAGAATGTTGGTGCTAGGATTCAAATAGCAAGAAACAGAGCAGCTGTGTTGGGACTCTACTTTGGGTTTCCTATTCTGGTTGTCAAGCACATCCTCTAATTGCTTCTTCCTTTTGCCAGTAGAAATTGTCAGTGGAATTCCTCTGTTGGAGTTTATTCTGTGGTCATGTAACTTTCATCTACCTGAGTGAAAGAGGAGGCTGTTTTCTTCCAGTGGAACTGGAAGAAGTTAGAAACTTCTAACTTAATTGTATCGAACTTAGAAACAATACATAAGAGTTCATGCCCTAGTTTTGTCTGTAGTGGCTGAGTGATGGAAGAGCTCTTTCATCTCACATGAAGTCACAGTGCTGCTGTGATCACATGATTGAACAAAGCTCAGATAGATAGCCTAGCCAGGTGGAAAGAAGTTGAGACGTAGAAGGATGCTGTAAGTGATCTTGTTTATCCAGTTTACAGCATCAGGCATCAGAATTTTTATTGCAGTATCGGTAGTAAACTAAGTCCAGAAGTACAAACATGCATGGAGAATATACTTTACCAACCAACTTTATGAAGTTGAATTATTTGATAATGAATTTCTAATTTATTCCCTCTATGAAATGAATGGACTTATTTTTCTTTGTCTCTCTTTCTTAGCCAAAATAATTATTGTCAATTTGCACAGAAGTAGGTTGTGCATGTTTGTTGGTTTGGATTTTCAACATCTATTTCTCTTCCTACTGATAAGAGGACAGTGATGTTGCTTTGGAGACGTAGCCATTGGATAGGAAGCCATGTGACTGTTAATCAAGGGGTGTGCCCTTCTCCAGGCCAAGGGTTCACAGTCCAAGCCAGCTAGAATCTTTCTTCTTAGAGTTTCATTCCTAAGCTAAGAACCAAACAGAATAGAATAAAATGGTTGAGCTGATTGATCCTGTAGGTGGTGCCCCAAGGAGACTTCTCATTTGTTTTTAATTCCAGATATCTGTAGCTGGTATTCCTGAACTATTTGAGCTGTTTTTTAAAATCATTATTTTAATTTGATGTTCTCCCATGTATTAATTCTTTAAATGCCTTAGGTAGCATTTTTCTGTTGCTTGCCAAAGATTCTTACTAATACAAGAATACGATTTTTCACCCACGTTTTACCTGTACTGTGTATGCCACAATCGTATGTAACAGGATTTTCTTTCCATTTTAGTGTCTCTCTGGGACTGTTTGGGGGTTCAGTTTTTGTTCTAACTTTTTTCTCATTTGTCTGACACTACTGTTATTTCTGGAAAAAAGAGTATATCAAACTGTTTTGGGGTCTATGTTGAAACTAATTCTTACACTGAACAGAAATAAGAGATACAGTTTATTTTCTAATAATCATCTTGCCTTACAACTCAGTTAGGTTGATTGCCTATTTGCTTCTCTCCCGTAGCCATGTATGCTGCTAAGTGCTTAGCATAGTACTAGTTGAGCTATCTTAAATGTTCATTAATTCTCAATCACTTTGAGAGTTCTGATGAAGCCTAGAGACAAGAAGGAGTTCTCTAAAAAAATGGCAAAGTTGGCTGTGTGACCTTAAACTCTTAGATACTTTGACATCTTTGAGGTCATTTTATCCCTATTGTCACTGGGCCAATAGGATTAGATGGAAATATATGGACTTGCAACTCTGGCAGTGTTCTACATAGACTGTCTAAACATGGTCTCCTGAAATGAGGGGATTCTACTCAGAAAACAAAAATTTTTTGATGCACTGATTAGCAATTTGAAAAATAACAGATTTAAAAAATCAGTAGAGAGCCCTGGCTGGTGTAGCTCAGTGGATTGAGCGCGGGCTGGGAACCAAAGTGTCTCGGTTCGATTCCCAGTCAGGGCACATGCCTGGGTTGCAGGCCAGGTCCCCAGTGAGGGCCATGTGAGAGGCAACCATACATTGCTGTTTCTCTCCCTCTCTGTCTCCCTCCCTTCCCCTCTCTCTAAAAAAAAAAAAATAAATAAAAATAAATAAAATCTTTAAAAAAAAATCAGTAGAGAGCCTCCAGTTGCGAATGTAATGCTAGAACATAAGTGGAAAGGATATAAGAATGTATCTTATTAAAACTCTTTTTAGCTGTGGTCACTCACCCAGAAAGCCTCAGTTGTTTTGGTCGCATGCTTAAGCATGAATTGCATGGATTTAAACATGGATATATGTGCAATGATTTACATGCTTCAACACTCATTATTTAAATAGTCTAGTGTTAATACTCTAAACCACAGCTATTGCCATGTTTTCTCCACTAACTCCAAAATTCACCTTATCATTGGCATATTGGGTAATTAAGGTAATGAAACTAATTTCTTTTATTGGTTTCTTGACATTCACACTTTGGGAGGCTTAGGGCAAAAAACCATGTTTCAGAAACACATGTTTTTAATACAAAACAGCTCATTGTTGAGAAATGAGATGTGTGGACTTCCTTTATGTTTTCATACTTTATATCATCACTGTATTATCTGGAAAGGTGAATAATAGATCATCTCTAGTTGGCTAAATTTCTGAATTCCTCTAGCATTTTGCAGGGGAAAAGATCTGTGTTCAGAATTAAATACAAAAGTTATTAGGGAGGTAGAGTCAGGACTATAACCAGAATTTTCAGTATAATACACATATATACAAGGTTCTTGTAATACAAGTAAACTTAGTATAAAATAATTGACAGAAGTGAATCTCCTAAAATAAGGTCAACATTTAATAGTAATGTTGAAGTATTAAACAATAATATAAAACTAATAATATAAGTAGTTTATTCCACATTAAAACTGATAATATAAGTACTTTTATAAAATAAAACTAATAAAACTAATAATATCATTTATGATAAAAACACTCAGCAAAGTTGGAATAGAGGGAGCATTCCTCAACATAATAAAGGCCATATATGAGACATCTACAGCCAGCATCATACTCAATGGGCAAAAACTAAAATCTTTCCCACTAAGATCAGGAACAAGACAATGTTGTCCACTATCACCACTTCTATTCAACATAGTACTGGAAGTTTTAGCCACAGCAATCAGACAAGAAAAAGAAATAAAAGGCATCCAAATTGGAAAGGAGGAAACAAAACTGTCCTTGTTTGCAGACAACATGATAGTGTACTTAGAAAATCCTATAGACTCCACCAAAAAAACTACTCGACTTAATAAATGAATTTGGCAAAACAGCAGGATACAAAGTCAATATTCAGAAATCAAAGGCATTTTTGTATACCAACAATGAAACATCAGAAGCAGAAATCAGGAAAATAATCCCATTTGATATAGCAACAAGAAAAATAAAATACCTAGGAATAAACCTCACCAAGGAGGTAAAAGACCTGTACTCAGAAAACTACACAACAGTGAAAAACGAAATCATGGAAGACACAAACAAATGGAAACATATACCATGCTCATGGATTGAAAGAATCAACATCATCAAAATGTCCATACTACCCAGAGCAATTTATAGATTCAATGCAATCCTTATCAAAGTGCCAATGACATATTTCACAGATGTAGAACAAACACTTCAAAAATATATATTGAACTATAAATGACCTCGAATATCAGTTGCAATTTTGAGAAAGAAGAGCAAAGTAGGAGCGATCACAATACCTTATATCAAACTGTATTACAAAGCCACTGTAATCGAAACAGCCTGGTACTGGCATAAAAACAGACAGATAGACGAACAGAATAGAATAGAGAGCCCAGAAATAAACCCAAGTCTCTACGGGCAATTCATCTTTGACAAAGTGGGAAAAAGCATAAAGTGGAGTAAAAAAAGCCTCTTCAACAAATGGTGTTGGGAAATCTGCATGGCTACATTGAAAAAAAAGAAACAAGCACCAACTTACACCATACACAAAAATAAATTCAAGGTGGATAAAAGACTTAAATATAAGCCATGATACCATAAAAGTCCTAAAGGAAAACATAGGTAGGAAAATTTCAGACATTCCACACAGCAACATCTTCACTGATATGTCCCATAGAGCAAGGGACATAAAGGAAAGAATAAACAAATGGGGCCTCATCAAAATAAAGAGCTTCTCCGGGGCTAAAGAAAATAGTATTAAAATAAAAAGAGAACCAACCATATGGGAAAACATATTTGCCAATGATACCTCAGACAAGGGTTTGATGTCCAAAATATTTAAAGAACTCATATGACTCCACTCCAGGAAGACAAAAATCCCAATTAAAAAATGGGCAAAAGACTTGAACAGACACTTCTCCAAGGAGGACATACAGAGGGCCCAGAGACATATGAAAAGATGCTCAGTATCACTAGCCATCAGAGAGATGCAAATTAGAACCACAATGAGATACCACCTCACACCAGTCAGAATGACCATCATAAACAAAGCAACAGATGACTGTTGAAGGGGATGTGGAGAAAAGGGAACCCTACTGCACTGTTGGTGGGAATGCAGACTGGTGAAGCCACTGTGAAAAACAGTATGCTATTTCCTCAGAAAACTAAAAATGGAACTGCCTTTTGACCCAGCAATTCCACTGCTGGGATTATACCCTAAGAGCCCTGAAACACCAATCCAAAAGAACCTATGCACTCCAATGTTCATAGCAGCACAATTTACAATAGCCAAGTGTTGGAAGCAACCAAAGTGCTCATCAGCAAATGAGTGGATCAAGAAACTATGGTACATTTACACAATGGAATTCTACGCAGCAGAGAGAAAGAAGGAGCTTATACCCTTTGCTATAGCATGGATGGAACTGGAGAGCATTATGCTAAGTGAAGTAAGCCAGGCAGTGAGGGACAAATACAGTATGATCTCACCTTTCACTGGAACATAATCAACAAAAGAAAAAAGTAAGAAAAACATAACCAGAGACATTGAAATTAAGAACAATCTAACAATAGCCAGAGGGGAGGGGGGAGGAGACTATGGGGAGAAGGGTTTTCAGGAACAACTATAAAGGATACATGGACAGAACCAAGGGGGAGAGTGGAAGCAGGGGAGGAAGGTGAGTTTGGAGGGGGTGGGGAGAGGGGAGGGGAGAGGATGCAGACAACTGTAATTGAACGACAATAAAGTAATTAAAATTTAAAAAATAAATCATACTTATAGACTTTAAAATATCTGTACACAATCCATTAAAATGTCTATTTTTGATGCCATAATTTTACTTTAAAAACTGTATTTTATCTCATCTATAAGTGGAACCTAATCAACAAAACAAGCAAGCAAAATGTAATCAGAGACATTGAAACAAAGAACAAAGCAACAGTAACAAGAGGGGAGGGAGTAGGAGGGTAACGGGGGAAATAAGGTGAAGGGTCATCAAGGAACTTTTATAAAGGACCCATGGACAAAGCCAAAGAGGGGAAAGATTTGAGGGTAGGAGGAGGGGATGGGTGGGGCGGGGGAAAGAGGTGGTGAGAAAATGGAGACAACTGTACTTGAACAACAATTAAAAAAAGTAAAAAAAAAAAAGAGAGAGAGAGAGAGGCTAAAAACCAAAGTTCCCTATGGGAAAAAAAGCCAACTAATAATATGAGTAATTTTATCCTACATTAGCAAAATATGGTCTTCAGGTAAAAATAATAATTCATTCTTAAATATAGAATTGTTTAAGCATTATTTTTTAACATTTAGACAAAACAGTGGTATGCTAGCATCATAGAACAGCTTAAATTCAACCTTCACTTTTGAAGCAATATCATAAAAAGAATCAATTTTACAAAATATGCTAGAGTGTCATCATTTTTCCCAAGAATCATTTTTTATGCTTTAAAATGTAAAGCATTATCATTTTAAAAAAGATTTTATTTATTTATTTTTAGAGAGAGGGGAAGGGAAGGAGAAAGGGAGGGAGAGAAACATCAATGTGTGGTTGCCTCTTATACGACCTCTTACTGGGGACCTGGCCTGCAGCCCAGGTATGTGCCTGTGCCCTAGACTGGGAATCGAACTGGTGACCCTTTGGTTTGCAGGCTTGCACTCAATCCACTGAGGTATGCCACCCAGGGAGTAAAGTATTATCATTTGAAGAGCCTTGTTGATTTTATCTTCCTCTGTCCTTTACTGATTTAAATCAGCCTGAGTTTCACATGCCACTGGCTTTGCCTGTGATTCCAGCAGTTGCTCCACCCTCACTTACACAATTATTATAAAAAGTTCTTTTTGAAATATTTGAAATTATACATATATTTTGTTTTTTAATGCCATACAATGAACTTTTCCTTTCCCAAAGAACTAGAAACCATAGAGACTGAGTAATACATAGACAATACCCCTCTTACACCATTGAAAAGCACTTGGGTCTTAATTTGAAACTACCTTGAATTATTGCTTGGTGCTAGAATTTGGTCAACAGAATTAATGTTGATAAATCACAAACTGAAGTTGCTAGTCATCCTTTGTCATCATTGGAAGTAAAAGCACAAATACCTACAGCAGACTTATCACCCCATAGAACTTAAAAATGAAACAGCCATATCTTTCCTAATTCTCCTTCCAACTTCTCATAGTATTTCTACTTTATGATTTTTCTTTGGGTCTTTTGGCCATCACCGATCAACTCTGGCTGTAGAGTCTCCTGATCTAGCTTTTCCCCTGTGGATGTTTATGGCATGGATTGATTTCTAACCACTACTTGAATAGAATGAAAAAAAACAAAAGTTGAACAATGTTTCAAAATGTGTGACAGAGCTCAGAAACAATAGCTTCCCTTTATATTGATTTTTGGGAAATGTTGTTTAGTAATCACCATTAAAGAGTCCGCCTGCCTGCTGGAGGAAGGAGTGATTTGTCTTATACTTCAAGTACTGATGGTCAGTTACACAATACAATTAATTGAATTATGCACTGAGTTCAGTAACTCTATTGAATTTTAGCATAATTAGAGCTTTGTATCTAAAGTGCTAGATAGTGATGATATGCCCATATAAATTCTAATAAAAAGGACTGCCCTCACTTTTTCTCTTTCCTAGAAAGGACATTATCTCTTTTGTCTTTTCCTTATTCCAGCCACTTAAACGTAGAGCCCACTTTATTTTTCCCTTTCCCTTTTTGCATTTTTCTCTTCCCACCACCTGCTCCCCTTTCCCTTGCCTCTTCTACATTTGAATTTCTATTTCTTCAGTTGCTTTAACGATTATCAATACTCTTTCCAGAATGAGACCTTGAAGGAGTGGTCATTTGTAGTGAGGTCTAACACACCAGGCACTGTGCTAGGTACATTTACATTGTCTCGTTAATACCCATAGGACAGGAGTGCTGTGATTAGCACCCCCATTTTTAGTTAAGAAACTGAGGCTCAGAGGGCTAGATTACAAAGCTAGTGAGTGGCAGCAGCAGAATATGAACCCAGGCAACCTGACAGCAGAGTCTACGATGTGACCAACTGGGCAATGGAGTCTTTCATAGAATAAGGGGGAAAGTATGGTTGCTCTTCCCAAAGACCTTACAGTTCACCAAATTATAATAGTCAGATGTGCACACAATCTTGAAAATGTCAGTTCCCATAAATTTTAAATGATTAGAAAAGATTTCCAATTGACTTCCTTGGCTTGCTTTGCTCACTGAGAACAAAGTAAAGGTGTTTATATTTTATTTGCTGATTGATTTAATATTAACAGTATATATAATCTTTTTATGGAAATCTTTAAACCAGTCATTTCATTTATGCAGACAAAAATGCAGCTCATGAATATAAATATGTATTGAAATGCAATGAAATTATTATTTTTTCCCTAAGTAAGCCTTCTATTATTCCACTGGAATTTCTCCTTTTCCAGTAACAGCTCTTTTGCTGATGAGACTTTCCTGAGTTATTCATTGACAGCTGCAGAACTGCTTTGCCAAGTTAAAAATAAAATCTGTATTTTGAAAGATACTTATTTGTTAAACAAGAGATAATTTATTTAGTTGCCTGTGTATAACAGCTCTAGAGAGATGTAACTTTAGAAATATAATTTCATCTCAAATCAGTATTAAGAGTTCATCACATTATTTCATGTTGAGAATTTTATTCTCTCATTTTTGTAATATTCTCTACTGACAAACGCTAAACATTGACAAAATGGACTCACGGTTTGCTTTTTTATGTTGTTTTCCCCATGTCTTTCCTTATCAATTTCCTCCCATGATTCACCACTGCCATGTAGATAGATAATAAAATGAAATATATTAAACACCAATTACACACTCAAAATAGCAGTTATATCCTTCGACCAACCTAGCATTCACCAAGATCTGCAATGCTGCTTTATCTCTCGTGACTCACCCATTTCATATTTCTTTTCACAATAAGTTATATTACTATAGGATTCATCATTACCATCTCAAGGTTTAACTTAGCATGGGGAGAGAAAGAGGACATTTATAAGTAGTTAATATAGAATTAAAAATTTATGTATGAAGATATTAATAAATGAAATGCTGAACTGTTGGCCTCACTTCTTTCTTCAAAGACATTTATTCTTCGACAAGGCATTTTTATTTGTTTAAGCTACTTCCAAGGTTTCTTTCCTATTCTCTTTCTCATCTTTCAGATTGTAGCTTGAATGATCTTTACACAGTACAATATATGCAAACAGCATATTTAACTGTTATCACTAAAATATTAGCACATTTTGTTCATTTTTCTACACTTTTAAAAATGTTTCAGATATAACACTGAGTAAATACAATAGTGTCACCCTTGAAAGAGCAGCATATATGTGATGCAGCAAACAGATTAGAGAATGTGTCTAATATCTGTCTCTGTTGCAGGGTCAGAGGTATATACAACCTTAAATAGTATGTAAAACCTCAACTCTCATTACAACCTCCTTGTCACATGTGTTTGTCAAGATTTATGGTACATTTCACAAAATGTATTTATTTTTGTTTTGAAAATCTGTGTTTATGGGAAAACCATACCATGCCATTTCCCTGAAATTTAGGGGAAAAAATGGCCCTGGACTAGGATCTCTGAGTAATTCCAGACTTCGCTGGGCTCTAATTACCCAGAAAGACATCCAAAACAGTGTGAGCAGATGATTTTCTGGGTGCTGAAGGAAAGATTGAAGAAGAGAGTAGGGGTCAGCAGGTCTAAGATAGAGGTATAATGTAGTTCATCATTCTGTCTTGGGTCGCTGACCTTAGATGGCCAGGGTAATTAGCATAATTAGTGACTCTAAACTACCCTACATGTGTGCATTAAGATTTGTTGATCTGTCTGGTGTTCTGGAACATCCTGAGTACCTAGGCCATCATTTTAACCAGAATGGTTGGTTTCTTTGGGGCTTAGATAAGTGTGAGATGGTCAGTGTGCTCTTGCCAAGCTCTTTGTCTGGACCCAGAGTATAATTGGATTTGCTGAGTCTCTATAAAAAACTGTTAGCCTGGCCAGTCTTTCGGGGCTGTTTATAGTACTGATCATACCAAAGTTTATCTTACATTCTTCTTGATACCTGGCTGAAATCCTGCTCTTCTGGTTAGACAGAAACTTTAGGAACATCACAGCCTGGGTAGGGTGTTTATGTATACAGCCTTCAAGTTACATCGAGGCTTCTGAGTCTCTTCATTACCTCCCTGCGGGTCCACTTGCCCCTTTCAATTAGGATTTCAAGCAATGCAGTAGTGGGGAATCTGACTCTAACCCATCTCACTGCTCCACCTAAGGCTGGTGACAGGAAATGGGTCCAGGCAAAGATGAAACCATAGCCACGTCTCAGACTGTGTGTGGCAGGACCTCCCTTTACCCTGCTCATCCCTCCCTCCTACATCTCCAAACTGTGACAACCGAGTCTGCAGATCCTCGTGCTTCTGTGAACCCAACAGCTACCCTGTTATAGGGTCCTGTCCTGTCCTAGATACTGATGCTGATGCGAGTCAATAGAACTTGTTAAACACAAGTTACTTGGTAACTGGAGCCAGTTAATCTTGGTTCTAATCTCTGCTTGCATTTTATTGCCTAGTAGACTTAGTGGAAAGAATATAAAGTACTTTTTAAAATGTTTTCATCTTTATTGTATTTTTTCCATTACCATTTAGTCCCCTTACACTCCCCTCCCCTCAGCAATCACCACACTGTTGTCCATGTCATGTCCTTTTTCTTTTTGCTCAATCCCTTCTCCCTTACCCAACCCCTGACTATGTGTCATCCTGTACTCCATCTATGACTCTGTACCTGTTTTCCTTGTTAAAGTATTTTAAGCTGACTTTTCTTTTCTGTAAGGTGAGAATGGTAGAAGTTCTAGGTAAATGGTAGTTTAAATGCTTCCTAGATTTCCTTTAGTCCTGGATATCTTAATGTGGCCGAGCAGCTGGCAACAAAGAATAAGAATAGGCAATGTGAAGGAGGCAGGTCAATGTCTTCTTGCTGATTGAAAGGGCTGGCTGAGGAGTTTATTTCCATATGGGATAAGAGCCTTGAGAGACAGTATCCAAGAACCCTGAGAATAGTACATGGTACTTCAGTACATGAAAGATTCCGTAGATGGCCTGGTCTACATAGATCTGCATAGATGTCAATCATGTGGGGTGGTGGTGAGGGGTTGACATTATTGTGATTGTGTTTCTAGTCCTTATTGTACTAAGGGCTATGGAAGTTAAGAAGAGCCAGAGAAGATGAGCCACAAAGGGTGGGAAAATTAGACATTCTATTCATTGTCACCATTTCCCTAGCCCCAGAGAGACATCAGTGCTGCAGCAATGCCATTGTATTAATACTTAACTTATTCTTCTTCTGTGGCAGCTTTTTCATTCCTAAAATGCATTCTTATTTGGGGATAGTGACATTTTTTAATAGACAAAACAACTTTCATTGCCACCTATCCAAAAACTTGTTGATGAGTCCATAATTAGAGGAATACAGGTAATCTTTTCACTGGTGTGAATTGAGATTAAGTGTTGCATGCCCTCTATTTAATATAGAAGATTCAAGTTGTGTAGACCCATCATCTGAAACAGGAGGGCAAATGATCACTTTAAAACTCCTTCCTTTATCTCATAGGAATTTCAAAGAAATCAATATTGTCAAAAACCTCTAACAAGGAAGTATTTATACTCAACTTTTTGTTGTCATTCTGATCAAAAACTAAAAATATTTTTAATCTTTTAAATATTTTATTTTAAAATTATACAAGTTAATTTTAAATAGTATTATAACGACAGAGTCATTTACTTTCTCTAAATGAAAAACTTTTCTCTGCCTGTTTCTCAGAAAGAAGTTTTTTTATAAGATAACATTAAAGGCCCTCACAAATTTCCAGGCCATTTAAGAGGTTGCTGAAGAAAGTGTACACTCCAGCTAAAGTATCCTTTGTTACATTAAATTAAAAAAAGAAAAAAATAGCATTTCATTACCATAGTCCATTAAAAAATGTTACTTAAAAATTATTATTTATGTTACTTCTATAATTTTATATTGAAATTAAATGTTCAAGTTACTCATGTCCTTGTCAAAATAATGGATTTATTTTGTTGATTTTAGGAAATTAAAGCATAAATGTTAATCATCTCAAATTTGTCTTGCCATTTATTTTAATTTACTAACTTGTTCATAAATTTAAGCCATATTTCATTGTAAATAATACGTTTGAACATTATTGATGACTAATAACCAAAATTACTTAATTCCAGATTCAACGATGACAATAAATGCTTTGAATAGGAAGCCCCTGATGTAGAAATGCATGCAGACCATTCCAAGCTGCTAGCGATATGTGTATTAACATGTAAGGAGAAAACATTTGATTTATAGGAAGACCAGGTGATTTTTAAAGAGTCAATTAAATTACATCTTTCTTAGAAAACATGTATATTTTATATTCTTATATGCATTTAAGATATAGTTTCTCTCATTTTCAAAGTCCCCTTCTAAACATTATATGGCTTTAATTCTAGAAAACTTTGTTATGTTAGCAAATAAACAGAACTTGCCAATAAGCTTATTTACTCATTTTGATAACTCTAATAGTAATGCACATGGAAATACACTAGCATTCATATACATGATGCAATTTTGCTACTGTTCTCAGAGTATAAATTAATTGATGTAGATCAACAAGCATGTTTGTTATTTGGTACATCATTTCCAGTTAACATTTCTTAGTTTTCATTCATTTTGGGTTCAACAGCTCTGAGCTCCATTAACTTTACACAGAAAGTGCAATTGTATGAGCATAGACATTCCCTATAAAATCTTTCACATATGAATGATTCTGCCTCAGCTTATAAAGTATGAAAACATCACTGATATGGGCAGTCATGCTAAATAAACTACAATGTGTTTTATTCTCTTTGTTAAACTTTCCAGGTATTTTTACACCTGAAATGTCTGAAAAATGGAAACATATTCTCTGATTTGGAAAATTTGTGCTCTACATCATTCTAAGGGCTCAGAGTCCAGCTGATAGTTCGATTTTGGTAAGTGGGATCTGAGATTTTCTCAGTATCTCTGCCTCTGTGCTGTTAACTCTTACAGAGGCAACAACTCCTGCAACTATGGTCATCCACATGGGTCAAGGACTGAATGTGACTCAGCACCAGACTGGTTAGAGTTTGGGGACTTATGATGGTCTTTGCATTTGAACCATTGGTTCTTAGGGAGAAGAAGGTGCATTTATCCTAGGTTGCACATAGCTTGGGAAATGCTTTTGTGCAATTTTGGGTAGGACAGAAGCAGATAAAATGAAATCTGAACACCTAACTATTCTCTATCGCCTATACTTCCAGTTGCATCCCTATGTGGTCTAGTTCAAGAAGCTTTCAAATGTCTACTTTTGCCCTTCCTTGAGGTCTTGTTCTTACTTTTTGATAGCATTCAACGTCTCTCAGTCTAAGACTCTGGCTCTTTGATACTTTGTATATAATTTGTATTGGATCTCTGTGCTTGGTTGAGGATTTCTCATTCTTCGATGTCCATTTTCAATAATCTCCGTGTCTCCTGCCATCCCATGGATTTCTTACACAGCCAAAGAGTGGATTAAAGGCTCCTTTAATTTTGTTCAGGAGGATAGGAGAAAAAGGTGGTTTATGGACTTGGAAAGGGCTATGACTCTGGTTATATAATTAACTTTCTACTTAAGCCTCTCTAGATGAAAGACAAGCCCTGGCCTTATCAATCCTCTTTTTTCAATTTTTTTGCAAACTGGAATCGTGACCTAAATACGGGGTCTGTCTGGAAAAGTCCAGCCATTGTTAGTCTAATAAGAATGGTTTGTGCAACATCGATGTAACCTGACAGCCAAGGAGAGTGGACTGTAATGTGCATGCATGGACAATGACGATTTCACTGTACTAGTGGGGGCAGTAGACGCCATTGAATGAGCATGTGTACTATGTGTCCATCGTATTCAAAATGACTGAGCGAGTAGATCAACGAACCTGTATCAAATTTTGCATTAAGCTTGAACATTCCTCCATGGAAACTATTAGGATGATTCAGAAGCCCACAGCTATGGGCAACTGGTGACTGGCATGCTCATTACAACAATGCGACACCTCATGCATCATGTCTGGTGAACAACGTTTTGGCAAAATGTCAAATCACCCAGGTGACTCAGCCCCGCTACAGTCCAGATTTGGCAACCTGTGAGTGTTTTTTCCCAAAATTAAAATCATCTTTGAAAGGGAAGAGATTTCATACAATTGATGAGATTTGGGAAAATACGATGGGGCAGATGATGGAGGTTGAGAGAAGTGTGTGAGGTCCCAAGGTACCTACTTTGAAGGGGACTGAGGCATCATTGTACTAAGTACAATATTTCTTGTATCATGTATCTTCTTCAATAAATGCCTCTATTTTTCATATTACATGGCTGGATACCTTCTGGACAGACCTCAAATGAGCCCAATAGTTTTGTCTCTGATATCAGTTTTCCTTGAGCTGACTATATGCTTTTCTATACAATTTTCTTGTCCTGGATTCTGTATCTTCGTACTCTATTGTCCTACAGGGAAATCTGTTACTTTCTGTCCTTTGCAGTAACTACTTTCACGAGTCACTATGTGTCCTATGTCAATATTTTTTGCTTTCACAACGAACTTTCCCAGCTGCTGGCTTGCTCTTTTCCCAGGATCTACTTCCTAGGGCATTCTAATTCATCCTACCAAGTGAAGGAGTTATGAAAACTTTCTATTATTCTGTATTAAAATAAGACACTGTTCTAAAAGAATGCATCATTTTGTAATTAATGCCTTTATGTGTTACTTCCTAGGCCAAAACCCTGCAAAATTGAGTTAAACACAGCTTGATCTTTAACGTCCTCTGCAAAATGCTGGAACGTAGCCTTTCTATCTTGATTTTCTTCTATTTTTAAAAGGGTTTTGTTTTTGTTTTAATGAAGACTATTTTTAGAGCAGTTTAAGGCTCATAGGAAAATTGAAGGGAAAGAACAGAGATTTCCTATATACCCCCGCCTCATACATGTATGACCTTCCCCATCGTCAGCATCTCCCACCAGAGTGGCCCATTGTTAAAATCAATGAACCTGAATATATATCTATTGATCTATAGATATAGATCAATAGATATATGGATATATATCGGAATGATATCAGAACTGGGATAGGCAAACCTTTGACCACCTGTCACCTGTCTCACAGGTTACCGCTGAGGCATCCACTGCCACTGATCATGTGGCCCTTTCGGAGCCAGGGTTCTACTGGTTTTCTGAAATATCAGGACAGAGAAAATATTTTTCATGCTTAATACACATGATGTGCATAGATTTTCCCCCTAAGAAATACCACATACCCTTCTTCTTCTTCTTTTTTTTTTTCAGTGTATTGCAACCCCTAGGATTATCCAGGAGTCACAAATTTCTCTCTCTACCTACAGACCAGGGACAACCTACAGACCAGGGACAACATTTTCTCTTTGTTTGTTTGTTTGGTTAATTGGTTGATTAGGGGAAAGTTTTCCTCTTACTTTGTTAAATTTTTTAAAAGATTTTATTTATTTACTTTTAGAGAGGGAAAGGGAGGAGAGAGAGACAGAGAAGTATCAATGTGTGGTTACCTCTCACACAGCCCCTACTGGGGACTAGGCCTGTAACCCAGCCATGTGCCCTAGACTGGGAATTGATAGGGTAACCCTTTGGTTTGCAGACCGGCACTCAATTCACTGAGCCCACCAGCCTGGGCAGTTTTCTTCTTACTTATAGTTTTCCTAAGTCCCTACTTTCCCTATATAATGAAACAATCCTGGTGTCTTTGAATGGGGAGCAATTAGTACATATACTCAGGAAAATACAATGATGTAGGTCTTTTTCCAATTTTACAAATAACAAAACTGAAGAAAAACCTAATATACTTACCAATCAATAAATGACACAGTGAAACTGAGTATTCCCAGAACATTGAGTTGCAGGGGTTCAACATATAATATTATTTAGATAAATTAAATTATACTTAAAGTAATAGATGGTATCACATGCAATATACACACTTTAACACTTAAGTTTTAGAGAAAAAATTGGCTCCCAAAGTATAGGCTTGCAGACTACACTTGATTTTTGGAACTCTGTGCAGAACACACACTTTTACTTAAACAGAATGTGGTAGCAGATGCCTTTACTTACTTCCAGTGGGAATTGAGAGTTTTGATTCATGGATACAAGGTTACTTGCCAGTATACCTAATAAGATTTCGTATTCTTCAACTCTGAAGTTTTTAGTAATGAGGATGCATTGTCTCATTTTATCACCTTGCACACTGTAAACCACACTATCTACTAAGCTGGAGATGAGGATGTAACTGATTGAGTCAGTGGTCATTTTCTTTATAAAATATAAGGGGAAGGATATTTCTTTATAAAATATAAGGGGAATGAATATATGACGTTTTACTGATAAAGGAGACACAAACAATACAAATACAGTTAAATACTAAACTTAGATTCATGTTACAAAATGGTAAATCAATTTGAAGTTCATTTATTGATAGCTGTCGATACTATGATTGTTACCTTTGATGATATATTATAATTAAGCCTTCTGCCTCCATTTCAATCATAAGTGTTTGTGAAGGAATTGGAATTAGTTTGGCTTTTCTCAAAAGCATTCATCGTATTGATTAAACATTTTATTTTTGAAACTGTTCACATTTACTCAGATTTGAGGCAGATATTTACCTTTCTAAGGCAAAAACCAATGCGTTAAACAAAAGATGATGTTAGAAATTTTTGCTATGGAAGGTAATGTATTATTTTTTAGCTTTAGAAAGTTCTGCATATACCAAATAAAAAGTAAAAGTTATTCTTATCTAATTCTTTTCAATTTACATTTTAAATTACTCTTTTAGAGCAGGACTGAGAAGAAGATACAAAATTGAGAAGAAGGTACATAGGTACCCTGTATCGCCTCTTTCCCCACACATGCATAGCCTTCTTCACTGTCAGTGTCCTTCACCACAGTGGTACACTTGTTACAACTGATGAAGCCACACTGGCATGCCATTGCCATCCAAAGTTCATCATTTACTTTAGGCTCACCCTTCTACATTCTACAGGTTAGAATAAATGTATCTACCATTATAGTATCATATAGAGTATTTTCTATTTCTTTTAAAAATTTTATGTTGGTGTAATTCCAGCCATTTTAGATATCTGATATTCTTAATATTGAATTATTTTAAATTAGATTTTATTTATTTATTTCTAGAGAGAGGGTAAGGGAGGGAGAGAAACATCGATGTGCAAGAGGCACACCGCCTTGCACACCCCCAACTGGCGACTTGGCCCACAACCCAAGAACGTGGCCTGACTGGGAACTGAACGAGCAAACTTTTGGTTTTCAGGCCAGCACTCAATCCACTGAACTACACCATCCAGGACTATCTTTAAAATAAATCATGAATAGTTATGATCTATATGCTGTTTCAATAACAATTGTATTAATTTTAGTAGATCCTTAATTTTGTTGTGTAGATTTTCTCTAAATTATGCTATAGTAGGTTTTTCATTTTAATTTATTTTTTTAATTTAGTTTATTATTTAGAAAACATAAAATTACTTAAATAATATAAATTACAGTAAAAATGTCAATGTAGAAGTTTCCATTGTAAATATACTTGTGGAATGAAACAAAGTTGAGTTAGGTTAGGGTTACTGTGAGAACTAAGGGACTTTTAAGTTATTGCAGTTTCAGTATACTCCGATATTAGCTCTGACCAAAGCACTAAACTAAAAATTCGTATTTGAAGAAATTAAACATGTCTTTTCCTGTCGCGTAGTGGAAAACATTTATTGAGAAAATAAAAAATGTTTTTTTTTTATGGTAGAATTTCTAAAACAGAATGTTCCCCCGGGCCTATTAGATGAGATATGGAATAGAGAATGTTTTCTCCAGTACTTGTGCAAAGAATCAAAAGCATGCCTCATGCAGTAATCTTTACTATTAATGACAAAATAAAATAGGTCTTTGTAACATGCAAGGGAACATGGAGCCCACTGGATTGGAATGGAAGGGGTGAAATTGCAGTGTTTTAACTTTACACCTGGGATTTACAGTGGAGTATGAGCAATGTTTTCAGTTTGTGTAATGTTCCAAGTGAGGTAAACCTAATAGAGTAACTGTTGGGAACTGCCCTACCTGGTTTCAGAAGCTGTAACCCCCATGGCTAAGGCTGAGTGAGAGACCTTGGGACCCTAAACCACTAAGGAGACAAAGCTTATCTCCCTGCTTGGCCCCGAGAAGATGACTGGTTAGCCAATGATGAGTAAGATTACTCAAGGGAGGGAC